>LBNU01001681.1:63253-118823 GCA_014162995.1 Artemisia annua | reverse complement strand
TAGGGGTGCTGATTTTATGAGGAGTAATGCCATGGCTAACCTGTTTCTTTTTTTCCCATCCATTAGGCTGTTGACCGTGGGAGTGGTATGAGCTGTGGGACCGTGTGCCACCAAGCCGTTGTCAGTCCAGGGATGAGATCTCCTGCTCGTGCTTTCGGTGGCTGCAATCCCCACATCTGATAGTGTGGGAATATTAGTTGGGAAGACGCCAGTGCAGGTAGAGAGGCTTTGCAAAGTCCCGGCGAAAATTGGATAGATTGTGTGTGATCCGTAAATCTCAAACACATGGTTTTGTATGTACAAGGTTCTGTCGAAGAGCCATGTTGGCAGCACCGGATGTATCGATCCTCATCCTATACATGGTAAAGGTGGGTAGAACACAAAATTGTAGTCACGATGGGATTGATGCAAGGGAGAAAGAAGTGGAACTGCACAACTGGAGGTGGTGTGGGAGAGCTCCATTAGAGGTAGAATGCCTTGGGCGAGCTTTGACTTTGGGTCAGATCGTAGCGGCTTCATTCCCACATCACCCGAGTCGACGGAACACTGTTGTGGGTCTCAGTCGCTTGCGACGGGAGGGTCGAACCGTAAAGCTAAATCTGTGGGTACGACGTTGAAGAAAACCATTAGATGTAAGCAGTGGAGTTGTCATATTTGATAAAGATAAAGAGAGTTGAGTGCAAAATGAGTAACCTGGGTGTTAGGGTAATTCAGCGAGGCTTGATTGCGAGAATCGCGACCAGAGCTTCCTTTCGATGGTGGGTCACCCCTTCTTGGCATGGTTCGCCGCCGCCGGACGAGAACGCCGGGTAGGTACAACGTGGTGTCTGTTGTAACAGAGATGGCCCGGGACAGATCTCGAGCTTCACAGTGGAGAGACTACAAGACTGGCAAAACACAGAGAGTGTTTGAACACAGGGACAGGTAACGGATCGATATTGACTTACAGGGATGCTGGGTGGATTTGCTGTTAAAAAGGATAGAGGTTACAGTCTTTGTCTGGTCGATCACGGCCCAGATGGATGAGGGCAAGTCGCGTCCCAGGGTGACGGTCTCCGGTTGGGGTGAGTTGTTTTGCCGAGATAGGCACAGCTGGGCGGTTCGTCACGGCAAATCAGAGTGTTGCTGTAGATTGTTAAACGCTGTGTGTGGGTTAGAGACTAGAGTATTTTAAGCGATATGAGGTAGTAGAATGGTATGGATGTTGGAGAACCTTATTTGAGCCTGTGAGGTTAACAGATGGCGGGATGGCTGCATCGCTATGTGAGATAAGCGTAGAGGGTGAACAGCTTGGATATACCCCAACTGACCGGTGTAGATTAAATTGGGGTTGAGGAAAAGGTAGAACTACAGATAGATTGTAATCGGTTATAGTAGGCTAGGTAGTGATGGCCCTTGATACCGTACCATGGTACGTAATGAGTGTTAGCAAGGTCAATAGAAGGTAGAGAATGACTGTAGTGACTTGCCCAGTGTGGAGTAGCACGATCAGTTTTCGAGCATGTTGATGCCCCAACGGTTTCCCCATAGAGGTAACCCTCAAATGCCGACCGCCTGTGTGCAGAGGGGGCGGAGACAGGAAAGGTTCTTTGTCCGTCAAGGTGGGAAGAAGTAGTGAGGTGGCGGAAATAAAACGTGGATCATG
The DNA here is from genome assembly GCA_014162995.1 of Artemisia annua. Classification (NCBI taxonomy): domain Eukaryota; kingdom Viridiplantae; phylum Streptophyta; class Magnoliopsida; order Asterales; family Asteraceae; genus Artemisia; species Artemisia annua. Next base: position 117,178 of record LBNU01001681.1, on the reverse strand, counting down.
CCACAGTGATTTGAGTAAAGAAGTCAATACTTTCAATGCTTATAAGGGGGGGAAATCAAAGGTTCTTTGACCGCGGTTCTTGGCGTGGGAGGATTGTCCCAAGCAGTTGTGAACAAGAACCGAAATGCACAATGCTACAATCATTGAACATGCCGATATAGGGAGGAATCGGAAGTAACTGCATTAGGTGTATGTTTGTGTAGATGGTCATAAGAGACAAGTTTGTAGCGAAGTAGGGATGATTGTTTTCTCCTGTAGGGTGGGCTGGATACTCTCCAGAAGTCCATGGTAGCTTGAAACCGGATGTCTTACCAAGCCGAGAATTTTGAGTTGTACAGGACTTTGGGACCAGCGCCGACGGTGTGTGGGTCGGTTTACCGCGAGAGGTGCCAGGTCAGGTCGGTTGTAGACTCCTCTATTGTGAACGCGGGTACTCATCCGTTCTGCTCGCGACTGCGACACAGTAAAAGGGATCATGAGAGACCGACGAACAGGCTTGGACTCTTGTCAGACAAAACCAATGGAGGAGGTGATGTTGCTCTTCAGTGCGCAGACCAGTGCATGACATAATTTCCTGGTGAGAAGCAAATCACACATCGAGGAGGTGACAACGTAGTGATCAAGTTAAGATCAGGCTTACAAGGTAGATGGGCGAACAAAGGCACGTGTTCGTTGGTACATTCTTCCATGCCGAGACGAGCACAAACTGCGGCTGCTGCGCAGAGTATCTGCCATTAAGTAGTTATGGCACACATCCCATGTTCTGAAATCAGTCTACCCACGAATGGGCGGTTCAGTACCCTCCTTGACACAAGTGATTTTGAATTGCTGAGTTCCGGGAGCTCTCTGTCTTTGCTGACTTTGAGATGGAGTGGGGTTATCAAGTAACGCTGAAGAACTGCAAGGATGAATCTGTGAATCGCTGTCAATTCGCGCTCGCGCAAACAGTTGCCTATTTATACAGACAACAGGAAGATTAGATACCTGGATACTTCAATGCAGGGAATATGAATGAAGTAGTTTTTTTTAGTAATAATGTTGGATATAAAAAACTACCTTCATTCTTTTATATACTATACATACCGATATAAAAAAAAAAACTACCTTCATTCCATATTCCCTGCATTGAATGTATCCAGGTATCTTAATCTTCCTGTTGTTGTATAAATAGGCAATTTGGAGCATGACAGCGATTCACAATTCCATCTTCAGTTCTTCAGTTACTATAATATAATGTCAAAGTCAGCCAAGAAGCAGATCCGGAATCAGACATTAAATCAACTTAAGGAGGGTGATGAAGGCCCCATTGTGGTAATGATTTGCAGAACATGGGATGTGCATAATATTAATGGCAGATATCTCAGCACCGATTTTGTTGTCTCGGATGAGAAGGTACAAAAAACGTGCCTTTGTTGCATTATTGTAAGTATCTTAATTGATATAGTTGGTCATCTGATGTGTGTTGATTTCTTACCAGGAAAATGTCATGCACTGTAGCATGAAGAGCAACATATCTCATTGTTTTGCTGACAAGATCCAACCTGGTTCTGTGGTTTCTATGAGGTCTTTTACTGTGCATCGAAAGGATGAGTACCGCATAATCAGAGATAACGATTACTCCATTGAGGTAAACGGTTCAACAGTGGTCCGCAAAGTCTGTAACAAAATTGCTGGCTTTGTAAGACATCCGTTTCAGCTCATGGACTTTGAGAGTATCCAGCCTACAGAGAAAAAATATCTTATTGGTACAAACTGTTTTATGCATACAAAAATAAACCTAATGCAGTTATTTGATTTTCTTATATGCATGTTTTCAATATTGTAGATGTGATTGGTTTTGTTACAACTGTTGGGAAATCTTCACAGCCAAGAACCGGGTCAAAGAACCTTGATTTCCCCCTTATAAATGAAAGGTATTGACTTCTTTAACTAATCACATGTGCATGATCACGTTTTATTTGGCACCTATATTCTATTGACGGACAAAGAACTTTCTGTTGCCTGAACAGGGGTCGTGCATTGAGGGTTACTCTATGGGGGAAATTGGGCGATCAAATGCTGAAAATGATGTCTACTCACACTGGGAAGTATACAGTCATTCTTACTTCTATGATTGCTAAATATTATAATGGTAGGTATAAGGCCATATATGAGCTATATAACATTAAATTATCTGTAGTTCCTACTTTTCTAACCCAATTTAACTTACAGGTCAGTTGGGTATATCAAGCTGTTCATCTACGCTTATCCTAGATAGCGATGAGATTCCCGCCATTGTTACATTCAAGGCTCAAATAAGGTTTCCAACATCATACATTTACTACTATTTATTGCTTAAAAGTATTAGTTCTTAACAAAAGGTTTAAAATTACAGCAATCTTGATGGTGATGAGCCAGCTGTGCCTATTTCGGCAGAAAAATCACAAGAGGGGACACTGGGAGACTTGCTATCATTGGGCCGTGATCGAAGAAAAGATGTAATCTATTTTAAAGCAAAATACACAGCATTGTAAGTAATATGATGTTACCTGTTCTGTGTTAAACATTTGTTTTTTGCCAGTCTGTAGTCTTCCACTGTGAAGCTGAGATTGTGGGCATCTGTACAAAGAACAGTTGGTACTACCCGGCGTGTGGCGGCGGGAAATGCAAGAAGGGGTGACCCACCATGAAGGGAAGCTCTGGTGCGATTCTTGCAATAAGCCTGTGAATTACCCTAAACCCAGGTTATATTTTGCAACTAATTTTTATTTTTATCAAATATGAAACTCATGCTTACCATTAATGGTTTCTTCAACGTGTACACAGATTTAGGCTTGAGGTTGATGTGAAGGATGAGACCACACAGGTTGTGATCGTGATGTGGGATGAAACCGCTACGGAGTTGACAAAGTCAAGTGCCAAGGCATTACTTAATGAGCTTGAACAGGTAGTTGTGCAGTTCATTTTTCCTTTATAGATCCATGTGACTACAATTTGTGTTTACCCATTTACATGTATAGGATGAGGATGATACATCGGTGCTGCCAAATGCTTTGACAAACCTGTACAATACAAAACATGTGTTTGAGATTAGGTCACACACATATTATAATTTTGGGGACTTTGAAAGCTTTACCTGCACTGGCGTCTTCCCAATAAATGATTCCACAGTATCAGATGTTGGGGATGCACCAGAAAGCAGCAGCAGAGATCTCAATCCTGGACTGAAACGGTTGGTGAAGGGTCCACAGTTAACCACTCCGGTCAAGCCTAATGATGGGGAAAAAAAGAAAAGGTTAGATGGCAGTTTATCCTATAAAATAGCACCCTATAATCTATGCATTGCGTGCTCTTATACATGTTTTGTTACACATTATTTAAGGTACATTGAAGAGGTCTCTGATGAGGAAGAGGCCCATGATGCGGTTGTCCAGCTCGATATGGATGACAAAGACGATGCACCATCTAAGCCTAATGTTGGCAAAAAAAAAAGAAAAGGTTAGATGAGAGTTTATCGTATAAAAACCACCCTATAATCTATGCATTGCACGTACTTACAAATGTTTTGTTACACATTATTTTAGGTACATTCAAGAGGACTCTGATGAGGATGAGGCCCATGATGCGGTTGTCCAGCTGGATATGGATGACAAAGACGATGCACCCTCTAGGCCTAATGATGGCAAAAAAAAAAGGTTAGATGAGAGTTTATTCTATAAAATAACATCCTTACATCTATGCATTGCACGCACTTACAAATATTTTGTTTCGCATTCCTTAAGGAACAATGAGGAACAATGAACAGGATTCTAATGCCGAGGAGGTACATGGTACGGCTGTGCAGCTGGATATGCAGGACAAGGATGACGACTTGGACACCTGGGCCATTAGTTGATTTACATTCCATGCTCTGAGTTAATATTGACTCCAGATGTTACAAAACTTTATCTTACCGATTTTGTACCCTTGAGAATAAGCTTTGTGAACTTTTAGTTATTTTTTTAATTTCTTTTTTGGGTGTTTTTCCGCATAACTGTTATGGTTTGGACAATATGCTGTGGCTAATGTTTGAAGCACAGTTTACCTTCGTGGTCCCCGAACAGATTTTATATGAATAATGACCAAACCCCTTTGATGCATTTGATTTCACTACTTACTTAGAATTGGTATGCGATTGTCTTTTTGTTCTTTTTTGTTTGTTATTTATTTTAGGTACATTGAAGATAGTCATCTTCGTCCATTACACCTGATGCAAGTTAATGTAGTGCAGCCCACATGCCTGATGCAATAGTGAATGCAGTACTAACATGCCAGAGCCCACAAGCAAATGAAGGCTATCTAAGGGAAAGGGCAATACTAACACCGAAAAATGATGATGCGGACGACATCAACAAACATATGTTTAAAAAGTTGCAAGGTCAGTCTGTAACATACAAAAGTTCGGACGAAATCTGTAAAGGATCAACCGATGCACTCGACCAGGAACAATTATACCCAATAGAGTTTTTAAACTCTTTGAAATTTCAAGGAATGCCGCCACACAACCTGGAACTAAAAATTGGGTTACCGGTTATGCTGTTACGGAACGTAAACCCAACTCAAGGCATGTGCAATGGTACCAGGCTGGTAATCACACATTTGGGAGAATTTGTCATTCAGGCAAGAATCATTACAGGCTCAAATATTGGCGGGGTTGTATTGATACCAAGGATTAGTCTTACATCAAACAGGAATCAATGGCCATTCATTATGAAAAGAAGACAATTCCCCATTAAAGCGTGTTATGCGATGACAATAAACAAAAGTCAAGGTCAATCGCTAGATTTTGTAGGTCTCTATTTGCCAGCACCCGTGTTCAGCCACGGACAACTGTATGTGGCGATATCTCGAGTCACAAGCCCAAAAGGACTGAAAATCCTAATGATACAAGACCCCGACGAGAACTTAAAGAATCACACAAGAAACATTGTCTATAAAGAGGCTTTTAACAACCTGCCCTAGCACACCAAGGTATTCCTAAAAACTTGATAATTACATCATATCCTCTTACTTTAATCAAAAACATAATCACATCAAATTATCTTACTTTAATAAAAAAAAATGCTATAATTAAATTAATAAAAAACATGCTATAATTACCTGGCTACGGAAACTTCAATTGCTGCTCCAATGAACCAAAACGGGATCCACCCCACCATTAACAGAATCGACCAAAAGAAAATGTATCTTTCTTTTTTTATGATTGTTCAATCTTTAGAAACACCATTAATTAGGTTAAACGATTAAATGTTTATGATTTTGGTGTGCAGGAGAAGATTGTGGGAAGGAAGTATCTTTCTTTCTTTTTTTTTTTTTTTTTTAACTTGGAAGGATGTATCTTTCGGCTGAAGAGGAAAAACACAAAAAAAAAAGGTTTACTTGCTTATCAACTTTTCACATTAACATCTACTTTTAAACTTAAATAATTTAAACTTACTTAAAGCTATTTTATCATACTTATACTTAACAATATAATGTATTTTTAACTTTTGTTACAACTTTCTTCACAATAAAAAGCATTTTAAAACTTAAATAATTTAAAGTTAACTAATTTTTTTTATTATACTTTACAATATAAGGTATTTTAACTTTTGGTCACGACTGTTTTTGCAGCCTGTCTACAACATACGATCGGACTTAAAAATATTTCCGAACTGGTGCGCAACCTTGAAGAACAAAGCAACTAAAAACGATGATGAAATTCAGTTGTGCGTACTTTTTAAATTATTCATTATGTTTCATACCCATGATAACAAAATACACATAAACATTGCAAACACGACGATAGACTATGCTAGACAAAGCCCGTGCATCGCACGGGCCATGCTGCCTCGTATATATAGATAATTTAATAAACTTAATTCGCATTAAATCCCTATACTACTCCTACAAGGCTACAATACAATTATACGACGGCTTTTTATTTCTTCTCATGGAGTTAATTAAGAAGACAATGATCATCAACTTTAGTGACTTTATTGGCTTTTAAATATAACCATTTAGGCTAGTTTTTATGGTCATTGTCACTACTATCTACGTAATTAAATATAACCATTTAGGCTAGTTTTTATAGTATTACGTGGGTTGTAGTTTGTGTTGGGTACGTTCGAATTGTAGTTAATTATTGTGTGATGTGTTTGTCGGGGTGTTTGGCATTCCCAACGTGATACAATTTTGAGGGGCTTGTATATTTTTTTGTTTGATCAATGGTGATTATGATACTCCATCCGTCCCATTTTATAAGTCCATGTTTGAAAATTCAAAGTCTTTTTCTTCAGGGTTTGACCGTAATTTTATTTTTCGTGTTATATAATACTTGATACAAAATATATAAATTTATTTGTGCTTTAAATGTATTTTCATTGGTATACTTTTTATCAAGTATTATATAACACGAAAAAAAATAATTACGGTCAAACTCTGAAGAAAAAGACTTTGACTTTTCAAACATGGACTTATAAAATGGGACGGAGGGGAGTATCAGGCAACCTTGTCATATATTTAGTTCTGCCCAAATATCTTTGCAAATGAGATAATTGTCTTTCTTAACATAGCCACATTTTTTTAGGAAGATGGTTGAGTCCCATGTAGATAAATACTACATTTGTCACAATATAAATGTTCACTTCATAAATGAACAAATTTATAGGAATTCTTACTAATGACACTTTTCAAAAATAAAATAACTTCACCAACTAAAGTGTTTATTGACTAGTTGAAATGCGAAGTGGACATACATCCAATGAAAACATGAACATTAATTTTGGGATAGAGGAAGTAATTAAAATGACACTGGATATTTGATGTAAATTTCAATTGTATAACGATTATCAGACAGGTCTAGCGTGAGTCTAATCAAAACACCATCTTTTTTACTTATACGACTAATAGATAAATATATTTTTGGGGTGAAAATGGGTGGGCAACCCGGCCCGAGTTTCGTCTGGCCCGGACCCGTATTACCAAATGACCAATTCAAACTAGGATTAGTTTTAACCCGAACCGCGTTTCGTTTCATAACCAACCCGACCTGATCATTTTGCCACCCTGTAATTATTACGGAACCTTCAACTTTGTTCTAAGCCGTACATAAAGCAAAACGGTAAACTTTATACAACAAACATTACAAAGTAAAGAACCAACCAACGCAATTCCGAAACATGAGCCTAGCACATGATCCAAACGATATCTTTTACTTTCCCTTTTTTTCAAAAGAAGATCCGGAAAGCAATACTTGTACTTTGGAGTTTGGATTGCTTTTCTAGGGCTTATTAGCCAAAAATGATCAAGATTGTTTTACTTTTCCTTAAAAAGCATTACTTCAACAAGGCTCAACAATCCAATATACATGAATTAAACAAAAGTTTATAAAGTATTGTCCAATATCCAAGTGCTCATTTATACGGAGTATAAAGAATTTGTGTGTGCCGGTATACAAACTACGTAGTATCTTACACTGGCCACTAAATAATACGTAGTATTCGCTATAAATGGGTCACGTTTTATTCATTTGTGAAAAGAAGCCCGGAAGTACAGTACAGCAGCCCAACACTTCAAACCATTCATAGGCCCATACCAGAAACCCAATTTCACAAACTCATATGTCATAATAATGCACAACTCTTTTTACAAAACGCGTTCTCTATACTAGGTATAAGTCCCGCGCACGCACGAGGTTTACACATAAATCAATTTCATTTTAAAATTTTAGTTTACTATATGGACATATAAGAATTTACCCGTGAAAATTGTAATATAAGTACAACTAATAAATATGCATGAGTTTTTCATTATGTATTAATATCTATCAATATTTTGTAAAGAAAATTATTGGATGAAAGATTTTACTTTGTTTAGCTGAAATATATATTGAGGTTGAGGTTAATGTTGTTGTTTAACTTTAACTATTGATATCTGTTGTACAAAATGTGCGAGTTTAGTAGCACACAATGAGCGTTGATGAAATTAAAATATGCTTCGTAAAGTTTTTAAAAGTATTTTTTCAGATATCCGTATATAAACTTTAAATAATAATTACATGAATCGCGTATATTTATTTTCATATCACAGCAACTTGTACTTACAATCTGATATTTATATTACCGTTAATAATAATTTAACCGTATTTAATATTTAAACCCGTGTACGCATATATTAAACTTTTAAATAGGATAACACGAGTCTTTATTTAACGTATATAGTAAAAATAATAATAATAATAATAGATGAAAGTTCAAAACTAACATTTATTTTAAAAATATTTAACGTATATTAAAACTAATTCATGTATTTACAAAATTTGTAATTTTAATGGATGAAAGTCTCAAACTAACACTAATACTAATGTAATTGTAAACAAAGTTTATATTATAAAATATAAGGGGTATAAACTGTAAGGGGTTATTTGTTTATTATCTAAAGTTATTAAAAAATATGGAGACTTATAATTTTACACTTAACTCTATATAATATATTTAAAATTCAACCACTAAAGTTTTATTAATTACCTCATCTTTTTTTAAGTTTTTGTTTTCATAAATTTGACACCTGTATTTTTATTTGTTTTTTTCCTCAACCAAATTCTCCACCAAATTTATTAAAGTTTGACAAAAAGTAATTCAATTTTGACTTTTTATTAGCCAATCACGTCGCTCAATTTCGCCTACGTGGCAAAATCAAGCTCTCCTATTGGTCCATTTTTTTCAATGAGAAGGGATTTGCAAAAACACTCCGAAATGATGTAATTCTCTTATTATATAAAAGATATGTGTTACAGCGGGGAGTACTGTTTTGTCGCTACCAAATAAAAAACAGTTGCTTCAATAAAAAACTGTTTTTTAATAAAAAAAACTATTTCCGTTTTTCAATTGGATCTTTAGCCCATTTTTGGGTAGACCTAAGGCCCAACATGAAACTACCAAACTCTATTTTATATAACATACGAATTTTTGTCTCAAGTTCACAACAACTTATACACCAGCGAAAATATTACGCAAATGATTTGTCAAAAAAAAAAAAAAAAAAAAAAAAAAAAAAAAAAAAAAAAAAAAAAAAAAAAAAAAAAAAAAAAAAAAAACACGCTGCAACGCAGCGATCGCCCCCTACTTGTTGAAAACGATTGAAAGAGGGAAAAAAACCAATATAATATTTTCAGTTTGTTTTTGAAAAAGACAGCTGGTATGTGTGAAAACACATACTTTTTCTTGACCAAATTAAGACCCAAAACGACCAAAAACGAACCTAAAATGCCAAATATATGTGTTTTTGTGCATGCAGGTAACAAAATATGAGAAACGGACAAATACCAAGCCAAAATCACTAAAAACGAGCACGAGATATGGAAAGAGTCAAAAGCCGAGGCCGGGAATGCTTAAAAAGTCAAAAGAAGCTCCAGAAGTCAAACTAAGTCCCTAAAGGTTCAAGAAATGACACAAGTAACCCTGAGATGAAGTTTGATCAAGTTGTCAAAAATAGTCCCTCAAGTTTCAAAGAGTTGTCAAAAATTGGTCCTTGAAAAAGAATTTTTTAAGAATACCAAGACAAGCCCTCAAGGAATCATGGAATTGACAATTATGGCCCTTGGATGGAAACAAATGGCAGGAATGGTCCTATAAATTTCAGAAGTTACAATACTAGTCCTTGTCATTTAAACTTAAACACTAAACCTTATCACTACTTACAAATCTATTATATATAAACCCAATAATAAAACACTATCCTAACCCATCACCTTATTTAAACCCACTACAACTAAATAAATCCTAAACCCAATACACACCATCACATTGCCTGGCCCAATTCACTTTTATAAACCCTTAACCCGATCCACCCAAATTAAACCCATTCACACCCCTTAAACCCGGTCAAATTAAAGAATAATAAAAATCCCCAAACATAAAAACGCGCCTGTTTTTACCTTTTTTACTATTCATCATCTCTCCCACCATTTTCACCCCTGTAAATCTCCTCGTACCTTCTAGATAAAGCTGACAAGGCAATAATTATCCATCCAACATGGCATATGTGAGGCACTTCATTGGATAGAACCTCCTGGAACAAGATCAGAGGTCTAGAAGAATTGAGATAAGGGCTATGTCGGTGGGAAATTGATCCAACAGTCCAAGAGAGATTCCTGAAGCTTCTGGTAACCAAGAACAAACCGCCTCTGAAGGCTATAAATTCAGAGCCCTGCTCCATGGTTTGGTGTGTAGGTTTAGGAGTAGTTCAGGTGTAGAATTTTAGGGTCCAAATTATGTTCTTAAGTNGATTTTGAGGATAGTTTACCTAGCATATATCACCTAAGTTCAATATCAAGCAAAACCAACAACTATTGATAGGCTGAATTGGATTCACCAATCTGTCTCAAACTCTGTTCCCCCTTAGTTCAGAAGCTACAGTAGACTTTTCTTAGGTCAATTTAGGGGTCAATTGGGCTATTAAAATTAGGGCTTTTGAAGTTTTAGGTTCTCTGTTAGGTAGTCTTCCTTTTGCCCCCCTTTCCTTTCACTTAACTGCTTATTAGGTAGCTTAAATTTAAGCCCAAAGCAGGTACTTGAGGCTAGTTTCTGTCTTAATCACTTAAATGCTTATTGGCTTATTCTGTGGATCCTTTCTATTGTTCTAAGTTAATTTATGGTTAAATAAGATATTAGGACTGATTAGGAGCTTTTGGTGACCTTGAGTGCTTAATTGCTTATTTAGTGCTTATTACCAAACTGCTTATTGTGTCCAAAAGTGCTTATTAGGGTTTCAAATTAAGAAATTTTATTTTTCCTAGGTTTTTTATATTATTTTAGATTTCCCTGAAAAATTTCATAATTTTATTAAGTCATTTACTATTTATTTTAATTAGAACTAGTTTTAAAGTCTTTTTAAATCCTTTTTAATTAATAATAATTCATAAAAAATCAAAAAAATATTTTTCTGTTTTAATATTATTATTAGGTATTTTAGAATTTTAAAAATTAAATTTTTATTTTTCTAGCTTTATTTTATATTAAATAGTATTTTAAGCAATTAAAAATAATTTTTAATTAATAATAATTAAATAAAAAGCCAAAAAAATATTTTTCTTTTTCCCAAAATTTTCTTTTGTCTTTTAGTAAGTAGGAAAATTATTTTCATCCCCGTAGAATTAGTGTAGCTTTAAATTTACTTTTTATTTTGCGCGCTCGCGTTTATTTTGTGTTTTAATTACGTTTTAATTACGATTTAGGTTTACGTGCTTTCTTATTTGTGTTATTTTATTCTCGTAGTATAATTGTAGCTTAGGATTCCCCATAAAACCCCTTCACATTCACTTCACGACTCATAATCACGAACTCACGAACCAAGTTTCAGCCTTCGTTGGGAATACGACCCGGGGATACATATTTACCGGTGTTATCCTCGGACTATATTGGTTGTGTATACCAACAGCAATACTTTTTGCTTTTTGTTCTATTAAAGCGTTTGGTAACTACGCTTATTCAATTGAAAGCGCAAAGTGCTTCAAAACGTTCTTAAACACAACTTTTATAAACTCGAGTTATGTTTCATAGAAAAGTGAACCGAAACTGTGGATGATTTTCTCCAATAAAAGTTCTATATAAATTGGGACGCGAAAATAGTTTATATATCAACTTGCGAATAGAGAACACAACTATAGCATGGACCTTATTTTCCGACTTAAAGATACGCTAAGGTTATGTATGGTGAATGGTGATGACCCATTTTCAGCGTTTAAGAATATTTAGGCTGCCCCCAGTAAGCACCAACGATCGATTAGCTTGATCGATTCCAATTCGATCACCTTAGTGTGACAAATCGATCGCCCCCCTCCTTTATTTATTTATTTATTTATTTATTTATTTATTTATTTTTTATCTTGGTCCGCTTCTACGATTGAGTTTTTGTTCCATTGTGCATTTAATATTTAAATGTTCCAACTCTATTTCATGGTCGCCTTACTGGCGCACCCAATCGCCTGAAGTCGCTGGAGAGAGAAAGCTGACGTGACAGAGAAAATGAGAAGGATTGACCCTCCTTACTGGGCAGCCTTAGCTTTTACTCCCTCCGTCCCTTATTAAATGTCCACTTTCACTTTTCAAAGTCTTTATTTATAAACTTTGACTTTAAATATTTTTGTGTGTGTTATATAATATTTGATGCAAAATATATGAATGAATTGAGTTTTAAATGTATTTTCGTTAGATATAATTTTTATCGAGTATATTATATAATACAAACAAAAATATTTACGGTCAAAATTGAATAAAAAAGACTCTAAAAGTCAAAAGTGGACATTTAATATGGGACGGAGGGAGTAACATTTAAAGTATCACCTTTGTTTGACAACGACCGTTTAGCTTTTGGACTTTGTTTGAACATTTTTATTATTAGTTTTTGTTTAAACATTTTTATTTGAAACACATAAGAGAAGCGTTTAAGGTTTTTATTTATTTTGGATTATACACTTTATAACTACAAATACATCTTTGTTATCGCTCTTTTCATAAAGTAACACAACTATATTATCCGATTATCGTATGTTTTCACAAAACAAAAAACCAATGTTAGCAGTTAATTTTCCTAAACATAGCCTAAAACGATTGTAATCTCTTCTCATTTCGCTTTGCAATTATTTTTCTCTTAGACCTCTAGTAATAGCGTGAATGTGCAACAAGTTTATTTTCCTTTCTACCCACCTCAAGAACCAACCGAAACATTATCATCCTTTCTTTTTTCATTTTCTATAAAATTCTCTTTTCATTTCTTTACTAAAAAAACTCTTCACAATGTGCGAAAGAGGTTACACCTTTGATTAACCATTTATCGGTACTTCATTCTTTACTTGTCATTATTGATGTATCTTTTGTAAGATAAAGAGACCGACAATGAGATTTGAATTCACATCTTTATGGAGAAATCTACATTCGGTGTAGGCTCTTAATTGATATTGGGTCGTATGTCTTACGAAGCGAGCCGATCCTAAGCTTGTCAGAACTTGAGCGGGGCTTGGTTAGATTTACATAACTCGAGCTTAGGCTTGACCTCGTTTCAAACTTTATATTTTTAGCTTGAGCCCTGCTGGTGACAAATTTCACATGCTCTACTCATTTCTTATTTTAAGCCCGAAAGAAATACAACTTGACTACATTGCAACATGATGTTGATTGCAACTGTGCAAGGGTATATCCGTATATAACTTAACTATCCATAATAATTAATAAACTAAAATAAAAAGATATCGAATTACCATTGTGGCCTCTTATCTCTTGTCCACGAGCATTAATTCTAACCACCTGAATCTCTGCCCACAACTAGTTGCATTTTGTCCGAGCCATAGCCCATAGGCATTGGCTGGATGGTGCTTTACATCACCACCACCAAAAAGCAAACAGTACTTTGGTTCACCAATCCAACACAAACGTCACTTCTAACCATGTACATCGATGTGAGTTATTTCACCATTTTTTCGTACCACTCATAATCTGGTCCATATAAAACATGTTATCCATAACTTGCATATGTAATCTTTGTGGGTCATGTAAAATATCTTTTGCATGTTCAGCTCTACTTGTAGCACTTCATGCATCAAGACTTGCATTTTGATACTTTAATAAGAATATGATTTATCTGTTTAAAAACATAAATTTGCCTGAAGATGTCCTAGTTAAGTAACTCATTTCTTATAGTTCAAACAAATAAAAAAATAAAATAAAGGGCGGATAATACCACTCTATCAATAACAAGAGAAAAATTTGGACGTAAAGTTAATTATACTTTTAAGCCTTTCATTCATATGTCTACTTTATTATTGTGTTCTAGAGTTTAATGTTGTAAAGAAAATGAAGATAAAAAAAAAATGAACATACAAAAGTAATTCTCAAGATTCATAATAAAAATCCTCGTACACTTTTATGTTTAACTTTCTGTAATGCTAAAAACAGACATGTTTATGACTTTACGTCCATCGAGTCTTTCTTTTTTTCAACCCAAAATATTCTTTTTAGAACGACGATTACTGATTATCTCACAATATATAACCACAAATCTCACATGTTCTAAGAAGGACTTGAACATGCAACCATTTGGTTATGGTGTTTCTCATATAACAAGGGGTGTACCATTAGGCACAAGCCCTTTGGTCCGAAACATTTTTTCCCCCCTTTTCAACGGGGACATGTCCCCGCCAAAAGAGTGCGTTGAAAATTTAGTAAACGGTCAGCGAGTCTGTGTGCCAGCTCAGCATGTGCCAAACAGTGTCTATACTTTTGGCGGGGACATGTCCCCGCCGAAAAGTGTGCGTTGAAAATTTATCAAACGGTCAGCGAGGTTGTGTGCCATGTCAGCAGCATTTTTGTCGTTTAGTGACTTTCGGCGGGGACATTTATGTCCCCGCCAAAAACCTCATCGCCCGTCCTACTGATTGGCGTAGTGGTAAAGTTAATTATACTTTTAAGCCTTTCATTCATATGTCTACTTTATTATTGTGTTCTAGAGTTTAATGTTGTAAAGAAAATGAAGATAAGAAAAAAATGAACATACAAAAGTAATTCTCAAGATTCATAATAAAAATCCTCGTACACTTTTATGTTTAACTTTCTGTAATGCTAAAAACAGACATGTTTATGACTTTACGTCCATCGAGTCTTTCTTTTTTTCAACCCAAAATATTCTTTTTAGAACGACAATTACTGATTATCTCACAATATATAACCACAAATCTCACATGTTCTAAGAAGGACTTGAACATACAACCATTTGGTTATGATGTTTCTCATATAACAAGGGGTGTACCATTAGGCACAAGCCCTTTGGTCCGAAACATTTTTTCCCCCCTTTCTCATCTAGAACTCGAAACGTGACATATATAAATGTATAAATGTCGTGGAAGTACAAATTAGTTGTGTAACGACGTACAAACCCTCCACCGCAAGTTTAAAAAAGACTTGGGTTCGAATGGGCTCCACGTTTCATTTACATCAACAAGTACGTATACAACAAAAGGTAGCTGAGCATATGATAGGAAATTGGGTGGCAGTCGTGGACTCCTTCACTACCCTATGCAAAGAACATGGATACGATTTAGCATTTCTGTGAGACATTAGTTTTGTGTGTGGCTCTCTTTACCCTTATCCCCTTAAACCTATAATAATTTCAACCAACATTAAACCCCACTTTCTTTCTTATTTCAATGCATTGCACTTCTCCATCTTCTCCTTCTATTTACTCTTTCAAAACCCAAAAATCTAAACCAAATATAAGTGTAACGGCAAGTGTAAATATGGCGTGCCAAGAGAATGGCAACCTCCCGGATCACCAAAACTGGCCATGTCCCGGGTTGTTGTTTAGTGAAGCAATTCGTGAGCTCCATGCAACCATTGCAAATGATTGGGACTCAGTTAAACAGTCGGCTTGCCAGACAGCAGCTGGTAGAGCGCTATGGAAGCATGTTGTGCATGATCCTTTAGCTGAGTTGTTTGCGGGTGAAACGTATTTGAAGAGTCTTTATGAGAAGATCAAGAAAGATCGGTTGAATAATGCGAGAGAAGTTTCAGGGGTGATTCTTGCTGTTAGGACCTTATGGTTTGAATCAAAGCTTGAGGCTGCTGTGAATTCATTTGGTGGTGGTGCTCAGGTTGTGCTCCTAGGTGCAGGTTGGTGATCGCTTTTCCTACATTATGAGTTTTGTATGAAATGAATTGGAATGTAAACATGAATCATTCTATTATTATATAGTAGCTAAAAGTGCCAGTTGCTGGTTCAATAATGAACAAATCAAGCTTTAAACAAAAATTGGTCGAGCACATATACGCTTGCTATATCATGATCGCTAGTTTAAGAATGCTCAAAGCTGATAAAATATGGTTTTATTGTCTATAACTTCATTACCTTCAAGATGTTTGATTACTAATATGCCTCTCTTAAACACACATTTTTCACTACTAGGATGGATGATCACAGGCCAAAGATTTATATACCACCAAAATCTTTGTAATTAATTAACTAATTAAAGTCAGTGATCACATAGAAGCTGAAAGAGTTTGATTACCTGCAGGAATGGACACACGGGCATATCGGTTGGAGTGCTTGAAACAATGTGATGTTTATGAAATAGATTTCCCAGAGGTGATGCAAATGAAAGATACGTTGCTTAAGGCAGCAATGGAATCAATAGACGATGCCAGTCAACTGACGTTGACCGCGAAATCCCTTAAAAGAATAGCTGCAGACATCAGAGACGAGGACTGGTTCAAGCAGCTTCAAGCATCAGGGTTCATACCAGAGAAGAATACGGTGTGGATTCTAGAAGGAATTATCTATTATCTTCCTCATTCCCAAGCCATGGAAGTACTGAAAACAATAGCCAACCATTGCAGCATCACACAGACAGTTTTGCTAGGAGATTTCATGAATAAACAATCAACGACACTCTCAGCCACCAACTTCCATTTCTACAGTGATTGGCCTGAACATTTGCTTCCTACTCTAGGGTTTTCCGATGTCACGCTTTCACAAATTGGAGATCCGGATGCTGATTATGGTCTGTTCCATGATCCCCTTAATCTGTTTAACAGACTACGTGGTTTGCCGAGGTCAATTCAAAACCACCCTGATGATGGAACTCCATGCTGTCGGTTGTATTTGGTGCAGGCTTCTGGTTCACCAAAAAATCAAACTATTTCGAGAAACGGCTCTTCATAAGCAGAGATATTTAATCATACAACCAATTATATGTAGGTTTGTTGGTATTAATGTGATTCTTTACAGATGCAATAAGAATATAGTATTATCACTAATTCACAAGCAACAAGATGACATCAATGCCGGTGTTCTCTTGAAAGAATAAATAAAAATATCATATGAGCAAAGTAATGTAAACAAAATTTTGCAAGTGTACATTATAAACAAGGACTAAATCATTATGTTATCAACAATTTAATAAGTTAAACTTCAAGACAATCTTTGATACCCTGCTCAAAATTGTTAAGGGAAGATATGGTATCCATTAGTGCATCTGCCACCTTCTGTCTGTTGCAAAGAGAAGAAAGTACGTATTAGCAACAGTTGCTGATACAGTATTATCTAACCTTACGCATAGATGCTTTGAAACAGTTTTGGAAACTATATTACGTGTTCGATGAAAGATACCTGTCAGGTACAAGCTGAGTGGCAGTTCCATTTGCCACACTATTAAGAGAGCTAAACGACCTGCAATCAGCAAAAGTCACACATACCTTGATTAAAAAACTAAAAAAATACGATGCTGATAAGTTAGCCAAAGAAGGGGTCTCTCGATCAACTCCATTAATTGTCTGAAATCCAGATTGAGTTCATATTTAGAATTTTATTTTTTATTTTTATTTTTTCATTATTATTTTTTTCACTGCATTATGTTTGCAGTTTTCTTGAGTGCCTTTTGGGGGCGTTTGTGTTTGTTTTAGTTCTCCTCTGCTTTAGTGTAGGTCTTTGTGTGGCCTTGTGTTCTTCTATAATACTTAAACTACAAAAAAACTAATTGAAAAGTAAAAACTAGGCCGATATTGTAGCTTGTATCCAGAAGTCGAGAAATGGAAACAAGTGAACATCATCCAATTACTGAATTACTTACAAACAAAAAGTGTAATGTACCTTTCTAGATCACCGAGCTTAGCCTCGGCCTCCAACTTAACTGGGTCCTTGTCATCAAGCAATGAAGCTGCGTTTTTTAATACCAACTTGAACGTGCAAACCTGCAAGTTGAAATAAACTTGCAATTCACTCTCCACTCATGATTTCTGTTTTCTTCTTATATCCTAATCTTTTGTTGTAAAACTGTATCTGTGGGTTTTTAGCATAGTATTTTGAAGGTGATCATGTGCTATGGAACAATCATAGTGTTCAACAAATTCTGATTGATATGACCCCTAAATATTTAAATGATCAGAATCATTTAAATTGCAACGACGCCAAAACTGATCATTAGAAATAGTTTTTGGTAAGAAACTTGACTTATCCACCAGCATCATCCAAACCTCATTGCCCTATACACGACTACTCTTTTTCCCAAAAACAATATGGTTATCGTCTAACACCTAATCAACAAGTTTTTCCCTTACGCTATCATGATTATACAGAGATATCGTACAATCTAATTACATTTTAAGGGGACCATTTCGTATTGGTTTTGTAGGAAATTCGTTACCACACTAGCATTCAAACCCAAAACTAACAATACGTAGATATCAAATAGCTCAGTTATCTTGTTAAAACTGAAGGCATTAGTGGAGAATATAAGTACCTCAACACCGGTTTTAGATTGAAAAGTAACAACGGAATTCCTCTCCTGAGGAATACAATCCCTCGAAGCCGATATAAGCAGTCTTTGAACTTCTTCCAAATCTTTTTCCGGTGACGTTCCACTACCCGCTGCAAATCACATCAACAAATTTCAAAACAAAATAACAAATACAATTAAAGCCTGATCAATAACTAACAAAATTAATCAACTAAGAACAAGAGGGTGTTAAGGACTGCTTATGTCTTCTGCTTACTTTCAAGCAGATAAGTGGTTTTGAGTGTTTGGATATCCAAACTGCTTCTGCTTATGTGCTTATTCTTAGGTAAAATAAGCAGGTCCTGCTTATTTTGGGATAAAAGTGCTTATTCTTGTTGAAAATTAGCTAAACGTGAAATAAGCAAATCCAAACACTATTTCTTAAACTGCTTCTTTCGAAGCAGAATAAATAAGCAATCATTCAAGCATTTATTTAAACATTACTGATTAAGATATAGGCAGAATTAAGGCTATTTCGAGACGCGTCAATAGGAGCTAACAAATACTTAGCAGCTTTCTTCTTTTGATCTCTCAACCAATCCTTTGGTCCTGCTGAAACATACACATTATTATATCAACAAAATCCCAAACAGGGACGGAGCCAGAAATAAATATGACCGGGTGCACAATTTTTTCTGAACAATAATATAATAGAGTTAAAAAATGAATTAAAACGAAGATTTTTAATTTGTAAATATACCAACTAATAATACTAGAGACACATTTGATGCACCGGGTGCATTTAAGATACATTTAAGAAAAATCGATGATTTTTTCAAAAATTAACACTATATCCAAAAATTCCATAGGGTGCACGTGCACCCGCGGGCACCCCTAGCTCCCAAACACTAATGTAGTACGTAATAAAATACCCCCTCTGTCTCAAAATTAACTTTTTGGGACGTCCCAAAAGGGTAAAACTGTCATTTTTTAAAAGTAAACAGTAATGATTATGATTATCTTTATTATTTTGAGACGGAGGGAGTAATAAGTTATAAAATATGGTGTTTCATACAAATGCCAAATGAGAATGCTGATGCGGGTGGAGGCTGGGAGAGGATTGGGAGGAGTGCGGTTAGGATGAGTGTGGCGGCGGCTTGTCTGCGGGTGGTGGGGATGAGGGTGGGAGATGGTGGTGATTTTGGCGGGAAGATGGTGGTCAGAATGGTGGTTGTTATGGTCGTTGAGGGGATAAGGGTAGAAAATGACGGTGGTGACATTTTGGTGGGTGGTCTTGTGCAAAATTATGGAGTTTGTGTTCGGTTTTGGAAAATGAGATTTCGTGTAGATAAATTGCTGTTAAAGGGCCTACACTATTTCATATTCCGGATCACTCCTTCTACAATAGAATGTTAGTATATCTTTTCGATGAGTCATATGATCACAAAAAGAATTCCACAAAAAAGTCTCACAAACTGATGTAGCGGAGTGTGATTGGTTCAATGAGAGAGATGGGAGAGAAACTCATCAATGACACGCCGCCACATCAGTTTGTGGGACTTCTTTGTGGAAATTTTTTTGTGATCATATCACTTCTCTATCTTTTCACAATAAACTACACAGTACACACCATTTTCTTTTCTCACCATACTCGTCACATTTCTTACCATTTACTTATACCGCACTTAAACACAAAAAATCATACACAAAATACACCATAACTTTCTCCTTTAGTTGGCGGTCTGCAACACCTAAAGAACAACAAAAATAGATCACACCACCACGCATAGTTATTGTGACGCTGTAGCAATGGACCATGTGCCATACAAGCTATTCATGTGTGGTTGAGTGTCTTAACTTCGTTGGGAAAAGATGGTTATGCAAGCGTTGTAATTGAGCTTTATATGTCTTCTGAGGTCGATTGTGTCACTTTTGTGTATGCTTGTAAATTGTAGTTGATCATGCTAAAATCAATAGTTGATGTTGAGCAAAATTGCTTAGAGCATGAAGTTGATATGTTCAAGAGATTTTCTTTAACATAAGCTCATGATGGTATCTGTATGCAAATTTAAAAGGAATGATCATTCAACAGTTTAAATTGGGCAAATGACAAAAAAATGTATCGAACTTGACACTTTTTGTGTGTACTGAACTTTCAATTCCTTTTCTGAGTTTTATATAGAGTAACAAAAATCACATATCGACGAAATAAAACTTAGAAAACTCATGAGGTATCACTCTACTATCTAGGGGTGTTCATCGGTTTGGTTCGGGTTGTTCATTTTATTCGGTTCGATTAGTTCGGTTAAATCTTTTTCTGAGTAAAACCAAAAATCGAATAGAACTGAATTCAAATTGAATTAAATAGAACAAAAAACCGAATTTTAATTCTGTTTGGTTTTTGAATTGACACGAATAACATAAGTTATATACTATGTTTATTTAATTACATAGATTTTTAACAAAATGAAAATTTTAAACTTATAAAATACTATATTTATTGTAAAAAAAATATAATAAATATATTAAAAATAAATATATATTTATGTGAATTCAATTTTCATTTTCATCATCCAATGAACACGCATTAATCTTTCTCATCCTAAACACACTTTTGGTGGTGAGTGATGGTGGTGGGTAGTATGTGAGCCCATGACATTAAATAAGATAAAAAGGTAAAAAAATAAAAAGTACTCTTTCCGTTCCAAAATATAAGTCCAGTTTGACTTTTTAAATCAAACTTTGACCTTAAATATTTTTGTTTGTATTATACAATACTCAATACAAAATATATAAACGGATAGTGTTTTAAATGTGTTTTTATTTGGTATAATTGTCATCTAGTGGTATATAATACGAACAAAAAAATTTAAAGTCAAATTTCGATTGAAAAAGTCAAATTGGACTTATATTTTGAGACGGAGGTAGTATAAAAAATATTTAATAAAATGTAAGTTGTCAGTTGCACAACTTTTGAGCCGTCGATTACACAAGAAATTAAATGATACACTAGCTTACACAAGTCTTACACAAGATGTACTTTAACCATATAATAATAGATACGTGTCAAATTTCTAGTGGACTCGTACAAGTTGCCTAGGTCTATTTCGGAAAGAGCATTTTCTTTTTTGTATATGGGACCAACTTTTTATTTTTGGGGCAAATAAGAAATTTGATCATTTAATAATAGCATAATTAGGATGAAACAATAAGAATTTTATAATGAAAAATATGAGAAATAATTATAAGCACATATTAAAGATACATCGACTTAAATTAAATGCATAACTACTTTTTTGGATGCATTTTAAAATATTTTTAGCTCAAAACTAAATTCATATATGTTACTACTGTAATCCATAGGTGAGCAGAAACCGCACCTCAAAAAACCGAACCACAAAAATCGCACCACGGCAAAAACCGGTGGATCGGTTTAAGGAAAAAAAAAACCGCAAAATGTGGTACGGTTGCGGTTTTACCCATAAATCAGAACCACAAAACCCGCACCGCACTGCACCGCACATTATTTATTTAAAACCGAAAAACGGCACTTTGATAATTTAATGTGTGTTATAAAGCTTCTAGCGCATATTATCGTTAATATTCTTATAAGTCATAAGTGATGTGTGTGTTTACATTAAATATATGCATTATTATAACAAAAGAAAAGTAAAATTGTAAACCAAAAACCGCAAAAACCCATGTAAATTATATAAGTTATAAGTGATGGTGCGGTGCGGTTAAAACCCACAAAACCGCAAAAAATCCGAAAAAACCGAAACTGCAAAATGTTGTGCGGTTCAGTTTCTAAATACGGTTGCGGTTCGATTTTAATGAAAACCCGCACCAAACCGTACCGTGCTCTGAAAATCAATTTGGAAACTATGGGACACATTTATTATTTAATATCCGTTTATGATTGACAAAAATATCAAGAATCCGTTACATCATTTCAAATTTCAAATCCTCCATAAACCCTCCTTCATCTTCATCATCATCTTCTTCACAAAACCGTTACACAACCATAACCAAACGGTAACATCTCCATTTCTCACACACACACACACTTTGATCTTCAACAACAACACATCAACCAATGGAAGAAAATCAAACCCAAACAATACCATCATTCACAGTACTTAAAAACGGTTCAATCCTCAAGAACATCATCCTCTTAAACAAATCATCTTCATCCAATCAAGAAGATGAACAAATCTTGTTAGTTGGTCGTCACCCACATTGTAACATCACTCTTGGACACCCTAGTATTAGCCGTTACCATCTTCGTATCCATTCGAACCCGAAATCGCACTCCATCTCCGTTATCGACTTATCTTCCGGTAAAATTCATCTATGTGGGTTTTTAGCATAGTATTTTGAAGGTGATCATGTGCTATGGAACAATCATAGTGTTCAACAAATTCTGATTGATATGACCCCTAAATATTTAAATGATCAGAATCATTTTAATTGCAACGACGCCAAAACTGATCATTAGAAATAGTTTTTGGTAAGAAATTTGACTTATCCACCAGCATCATCCAAACCTCATTGCCCTATACACGATTACTCCTTGTCCCAAAAACAATATCGTTATCGTCTAACACCTAATCAACAAGTTTTTCCCTTACACTATCATGATTATACAGAGATATCGTATAATCTCATTACATTTTAAGGGGACCATTTCGTATTGGTTTTGTAGGAAATTCGTTACCACACTAGCATTCAAACCCAAAAATAACAATACGTAGATATCAAATAGCTCAGTTATCTTGTTAAAACTGAAGGCATTAGTGGAGAATATAAATACCTCAACACCGGTTTTAGATTGAAAAGCAACAACGGAATTCCTCTCCTGAGGAATACAATCCCTCGAAGCCGATATAAGCAGTCTTTGAACCTCTTCCAAATCTTTTTCCGGTGATGTTCCACTACCTGCTGCGAATCACATCAACAAATTTCAAAACAAATACAATTAAAACCTGATCAATAACTAACAAAACTAATCAACTAAGAACAAGAGGGTGTTAAGGACTGCTTATGTCTTCTGCTTACTTTCAAGCAGATAAGTGGTTTTGAGAGTTTGGATAATCCAAACTGCTTACGCTTATGTGCTTATTCTTAGGTAAAATAAGCAGGTCCTGCTTATTTTGGGATAAAAGTGCTTATTCTTGTTGAAAATTAGCTTAAGTAGACCATAAACGTGAAATAAGCAAATCCAAACACTATTTCTTAAACTGCTTCTTTCGAAGCAGAATAAATAAGCAATCATTCAAGCTTTTATTTAAACATTACTGATTAAGATATAGGCAGAATTGAGGCTATTTCGAGACGCGTCAATAGGAGCTAACAAATACTTAGCAGCTTTCTTCTTTTGATCTCTTAACCAATCCTTTGGTCCTGCTGAAACATAATAACTTTAACACATTATTATATCAACACACTAATGTACTCCCTCCGTCCCAAATTTATTGTCCACTTTTGAATTTTTTAGTCTTTCTTCTTCAACTTTGACCTTAAATATTTTTGTGAGTGTTATATAATATTTGATGCAAAATATATAAATGGATTGGGTTTTAAGTGTACTTTTCAGTGGTATAATTTTTTATCAAGTATTATATAATAAAAAATATATATTTATGGTCAATGTTGAACCAGTTTGACTTTGAAAATTCAAACTGGACAATAATTTTGGGACGGAGGGAGTAGTACGTAATAAAATACTCCCTCCATCCCAAAATTTTTGTCCCTCTTTACTTTTCGGGATGTCCCGAATTAATTATTAGTAACTAGTTACGGGTAAAACTGTCATTCTTCGAATAGTAAAGAAAAAAAAAACAGTAATAACTATGATTTTTTTAAACTGTTTGTTTTTTGTCGGACGACAATTATTTTGGGACGTAAGGAGTAATAAGTAATAAAATATGGTGTTTCATACAAATGCCGAATGAGAATGCTGATGCGGGTGGAGGCTGGGAGAGGATAGGGAGGAGTGCGGTTAGGATGAGGGCGGCGGCGGCTTGTCTGCGGGTGGTGGGGATGAGGGTGGGAGATGGTGGTGAT
Source organism: Artemisia annua (assembly GCA_014162995.1). Taxonomy (NCBI): domain Eukaryota; kingdom Viridiplantae; phylum Streptophyta; class Magnoliopsida; order Asterales; family Asteraceae; genus Artemisia; species Artemisia annua. The sequence continues at coordinate 92,853 of LBNU01001681.1, read as the reverse complement.
TTTGGCGGGAAGATGGTGGTCAGAATGGTGGTTGTTATGGTGGTTGAGGGGATAAGGGTAGAAAATGACGGTGGTGACATTTTGTGGGTGGTCTTGTGAAAAGTTATGGAGTTTGTGTTCGGTTTTGGAAAATGAGATTCGTCTAGATAAATTGCTGTTAAAGGGCCTACACTATTTGATATTCCGGTATCACTCCTTCTACAATAGAATGTTAGTATATCTTTTCACAATAAACTACACACCATTTTCTTTTCTCACCATACTCGTCACATTTCTTACCATTTACTTATACCGCACTTAAACACAAACAATCATACACAAAATACACCATAACTTTCTCCTTTAGTTGGCGGTCTGCAGCACCCAAAGAACAACAAAAATCACACCACCACGCATAGCTATTGTGACGCCGTAGCAATGGACCATGCGCCATACAAGCTATTCATGTGTGGTTCAGTGTCTAAACTTCGTTGGAAAAAGATGGTTATGCAAGAGTTGTAATTGAGCTTTATATGTCTTCTGAGGTTGATTGTGTCACTTTTGTGCATGCTTGTAAATTGTAGTTGATCATGCTAAAAATCAATAGTTGATGTTGAGCAAAATTGCTTAGAGCATGGAGTTGATATGTTCAAGAGGATTTTCTTTAACATAAGCTCGTGATGGTACCTGTAAGCAAATTTAAAAGGAATGATCATTCAACAGTTTAAATTGGGCAAATGACAAAAAAATCCATCGAACTCGACACTTTTTGTGTGTACTGAACTTTCAATTCCTTTTCTAAGTTTTATACGGAGTAACAAAAATCACATATCGACGAAATAAAACTTAGAAAACACATGAGGTATCACTCTACTATCTAGGGGTGTTCAGCGGTTTGGTTCGGGTTGTTCGTTTTATTCGGTTCGATTAGTTCGGTTAAATCTTTTTCTGAGTAAAACCAAAAATCAAATAGAACTGAATTCAAATTCAATTAAACAGAACAAAAAAACGAATTTTAATTCGGTTTGGTTTTCGAATTGACACGAATAACATAAGTTATATACTATGTTTATTTAATTACATAGATTTTTAACAAAATGAAAATTTTAAACTTATAAAATGCTATATTTATTGTAAAATAATATTATAAATATATTAAAAATAAATATATATTTATGTGAATTCAATTTTCATTTTCATCATCCAACGAACACGCATCAATCTTTCTCATCCTAAACACACTTTTGGTGGTGAGTGATGGTGATGGGCAGTATGTGAGCCCCATGATATTAAATAAGATAAAAAAGTAAAAAATAAAAAGTATAAAAAATACTCCCTCCGTCCCATATTAAGTGTCCACAATGGAATCTTTGGATGTTCCAAATTAAGTGTCCACTTGGAATCTTTGGATGTTCCAAATTAAGTGTCCACAATGGAATCTTTGGATGTTCCAAAAAATACTCCCTCCGTCCCATATTAAGTGTCCACAATGGAATCTTTGGATGTTCCAAATTAAATGATACACTAGCTTACATAAGTCTTACACAAGATGTACTTTAACCATATAATAATAGACACGTGTCAAATTTCTAGTGGACTCTTTCAAGTTGCCTAGGTCTATTTCGGAAAGAGCATTTTCTTTTTTTATATGGGACCAACCGTTTATTTTGGGGCAAATAAGGAATTTGATCATTTAATAATAGCATAATTAGGATGAAACAATAAGAATTTTAAAATGAAAAATAACTATAAGCACATATTAAAGATACATCGACTTAAATTAAATGCATAACAACTCTTTTGGATACATTTTAAAATATTTTTAGCTCAAAACTAAATTCATATATGTCACTACTGTAATCCAGGAGTGAGCAGAAACCGCACCGCAAAAAAACCAAACCATAAAAAACCGCACCGCGGCAAAAACGGTGGATCGGTTTTAAGAAAAAAAACCACAAAATGTGGTACGGTTGCAGTTTTACCCATAAATCCGAACCACAAAACCCGCACCGCACTGCACCGCACATTAATTATTTAAAACCGAAAAACAACACTTTGATTATTTAATGTGTGTTATAAGGCTTCTAGCGCATATTATCGTTAATATTCTTATAAGTCATAAGTGATGTGTGTGTTTACATTAAATATATGCATTATTATAATAGAAGAAAAGCAAAATCGTAAACCAAAACCGCAAAAACCTATATTAATTATATAAGTTATAAGTTATGGTGTGGTGAGGTTAAAACCCACAAAACCGCAAAAAACCCGCAAAAACCGAAACTGCAAAATGCGGTTGCGGTTCGATTTTAGTGAAAAACCGCACCAAACCGTACCGTGCTCAAGCATACTCTCAAAATCAATTTGGAAACTATGGGACACATTTATTACTTAATATCCGTTTATGATTGACAAAAATATAAAATCCGTTACATAATTTCAAAATTCAAATCCTCCATAAACCCTCCTTCATCATCATCATCATCATAAAACCGTTACAAAACCATAACCAAACGGTAACATCTCCATTTCTCACACACACACACTTTGATCTTCAACATCAACAACAACAACACATCAATCAATGGAAGAAAATCAAACCCAAACAATACCATCTTTCACAGTACTTAAAAACGGTTCAATCCTCAAGAACATCATCCTTTTAAACAAATCATCTTCATCATCCGATAATCAAGAAGATGAACAAATCTTGTTAGTTGGTCGTCACCCACATTGTAACATCTCTCTTGGGCACCCTAGTATTAGCCGTTACCATCTTCGTATCCATTCGAACCCGAAATCGCACTCCATCTCCGTTATCGACTTGTCTTCCGGTAAAACCCGACATTCCTACACCTTTTGATTATGTTCTTTTACAGTTTTTTAATTGTTTTGTTGGTTTATTGTAGTTCATGGAACATGGGTTTGTGGAATGAGGGTTAAACCCGGGGTTTACGTGAGGTTAAAAGAAGGCGATACGGTGAAAATTGGGGGGTCGAGTCGGGTTTATGAGCTGCATTGGGTCCCTGTGGACACGCTGAATGAACCGTCTGATGTTTGCGCGATTAAAGAAGGGGAAGAAGGGGTGAATCAGGTTAAAACTTTGTTTGCGTTATTTTGTTCTAATGTGTCTGCCAGGTGTTTGATGAAATGTTTGTTAATGTTTTTTTGTTTGTTTTGGGTGTGTGTAGGATGAGATAACTACTTTTTTGGATGCATTTTAAAATATTTTTAGCTCAAAACTAAATTCATATATGTTACTACTGTAATCCAGGGGTGAGAAAAACCGCACCGCAAAAAACCAAACCACAAAAACCGCACCACGGCAAAAACTGGTGGATCGGTTTTAAGAAAACAAAACCGCAAAATGTGGTACGGTTGCGGTTTTACCCATAAAACCGAACCACAAAACCCGCACCATGGCAAAAACCGGTGGATCGGTTTTAAGAAAACAAATCCGCAAAATGTGGTACGGTTGCGGTTTTACCCATAAAACCGAACCACAAAACCCGCNTTGATTTATGATTTTTAATTGTAGTTTTTTATGATTAAAGATAATCATTTAAATCTTATCTATATTTTTTGTATTTATCTTCTACTTATATAGTATATCAACAAAACGAATTTAAAAACTTATAAATTAAAAAAATAATACTTAAAATATTACCTAAGAAAATATTCTTTTTTTTTTCAAAATGAAAAAGTACCCGCTAGGGGTTTTGTTTTATTATATAAACTAGTTATAATACCCGCGCACGCGCGGGTTTTTTTTTTAAATTTTCTTTAATGATATATTTTTATTTCTTAAAAAACAAATAATTTAATCTTTTTGTTTGTTTGATTTTTGACTTTTAATTATATTTGTTTATTATTAAAGATAATCATTTAAAAATTTAATCGCATCTTATCTATATTTTTTTATATATATCTTCTATTGCATCTTATCTATATTTTTTGTATTTATCTTCTACTTGTGTAGTATATCAACAAAACAAATTTTAAAATTTTAAATTAAAAAATAATAATTAAAATATTACCTAATAAGGAAATATTCTTTTTTCAAAGTACCCACTAGGGGTTTTGTTTTATTATATAAAAAAGATATAAAAAATATATGCATTATTATAACAGAAGAAAAGCAAAATTATAAACCAAAACCGCAAAAATCCACGTTAATTATATAAGTTATAAGTGATGGTGCGGTGCGTTTAAAACCCGCAAAACCGCAAAAAAACCCGCAAAAAACGAAACTACAAAATGTGGTACGGTTCGGTTTCTATTTTTTTTAAGCAAATGCGATTGCCGTTCGATTTTAATGAAAAACCGCACCAAACCGTACCGTGGTCAAGCATACTCTCAAAATCAATTTGGAAACTATGGGGACACATTATTTAATATCCGTTTATGATTTGACAAAAATATCAAGAATCCGTTACATAATTTCAAATTTCAAATCCTCCATAAACCCTCCTCCATCATCGTCATCATCACAAAACCGTTACAAAACCATAACCAAACGGTAACATCTCCATTTCAAACCCCTTCTTCACACACCCAAAAACACACACTACTTTTTGATCTTTCAACAATGGATAACACTGAAATCCAAACAATACCATCATTCACAGTACTTAAAAACGGTTCAATCCTCAAGAACATCATCCTCTTAAACAAATCATCTTCTTCATCCCAAAATCAAGAAGATGAACAAATCTTGTTAGTTGGTCGTCACCCACATTGTAACATCACTCTTGGGCACCCTAGTATTAGCCGTTACCATCTTCGTATCCATTCGAACCCGAAATCGCACTCCATCTCCGTTATCGACTTGTCTTCTGGTAAAAATTCACATTCCTACACCTTTTTATTATGTTTCTTTACAGTTTTTTAATTGTTTTGTTGGTTTATTGTAGTTCATGGAACATGGGTTTGTGGAATGAGGGTTAAACCCGGGGTTTACGTGAGGTTAAAAGAAGGCGATACGGTGAAGATTGGGGGGTCGAGTCGGGTTTATGAGCTGCATTGGGTCCCTGTGGACACGCTGAATGAACCGTATGATGTTTGCGCGATTAAAGAAGGGGAAGAAGGGGCGAATCAGGTTAAAATTTTATTTATGTTATATTGTTGTAATGTATCTGCCAGGTGTTTGATGAAATGTTTGTTAATGTTTTTTTGTTTTTTGTTTGGTGTGTGTAGGATGAGATAGATGATGCGTGTTCGTTGGATGATGATGATATGGAGTGTTTGGAATGGCCGTTGGAGGACAAGGTTCAGGATTCGCCTTTCAAGAAACTGGATCCGTTGATATGTTCTGTGTCGGAGTATTTGAGTTCTTCGGGTGATGATACTGAGGTGGAACACTCAAGTTCGTCTAATGAAGACAACAAAAATGGTCAAGTCTTTAGTGCCGTTCTGGAACAGCCTGAATCTGTTGTCGTGCAGACTGTCTCTGCAATACACGATTTCAACAGCATGAGTGAATTGAGCAATGAATTCGAGCCGCAAAATGATGGGGTCACTAAAGAAGATCCGGTGTCAGAATTGGTAGTGATCTGTTCAAAATCTTCCTGTGATGATGTCGAGGTAGAACATTTGATTCCACAGGGAACAGGCGGTGAGATTGTTGACATATTTGCCCCTGTTTCGGTTCAGTCGCCACTTGTTGTCTCAGAAGGTATGTCTGAAACGGAGGTTTCTAATAGTCTAAACAAATCAGAAGATCAGTTGAACAGGTTGAGTGAAAACGTGAGCAATGAATTCGAGCTTCAAAATCATGGGATCATTAAAGAAGAACAGTTTTCTGTGCTGAACCGCTCAAAATCTCCATGTTATGATGCTGAGGAAGAACACTCGAGCCCGAAGAAAACAGGGAATATAAATGGTGAACTGTTCACGGCTGCGTCTATTCAGTCCCCATTTGTTGTCTCAGAAGCTATACCTGAAGCAGAGGTTTTTGACAGCCTAGATAAATCAGAAGATGAGTCGAATTGGTTGAGGGACAATATTAGCAATGAATTTGAACAGCTCGGTAATGGGACTATGAAAGAAGATCTGATCACTGTAGCTGTTTTTGATGATTTGAATCAGGATATAGCAAGAAGCGATGAAATTAATATGGGAAATGAAATTGAACAAGTAAATGAGCAGGAAATTGACAATTGGTTGAGGGACAATATCGGCAATGAATTTGAACAGCTCAGTAATGGAACTGTGAAAGATGATATAGTTTCTGTGGCTCTTTCTGAGGATATTAAGTTCTGTGAAAAAGATGCTTCAGATAAAGAGAGGGNGCAATGAATTCGAGCGGCAAAATGATGGGGTCAATAAGCAAGATCCGGTGTCAGAATTGGTTGTGAACTGCTCAGAGTCTACCTGTGATGATGCCGAGGTAGAACATTTGATTCCACAGGGAACAGGCGATGAGATTGTTGACATATTTACCCCTGTTTCGGTTCAGTCACCACATGTGGTCTCAGAAAGTATGCCTGAAACGGAGGTTTCTGATAGTCTAAACAAATCAGAAGATCAATTGAATTGGTTGAGGGATAACGTGAGCGATGAATTTGAGCTTCAAAGTGAAGGGATCATCAAAGAAGATCCAGTTTCTGTTTTGAATTGCTTTAAGTCTTTGTGTGATGATGCTGAGGTAGAACACTGGAGCCCAAAGAAAACAAGGAATATAAATGGTGAACTGTTCACGACTGTTTCTACTCAGTCCCCATTTGTTGTCTCGGAAGCTATATCTGAAGCAGAGGTTTCAGACAGCCTAGATAAATCAGAAGATGAGTCGAATTGGTTGAGGGACAATATTAGCAATGAATTTGAACAGCTCGGTTATGGGACTATGAAAGAAGATCTGATCACTGTAGCTGTTTTTGATGCTTTGAATCAGGACACAGCAAGAAGCGATGAAATTGACATGGGAAATGAAATTGAAAACGTAAATGAGCAGGAAATTGACAATTGGTTGAGGGACAATATCGGCAATGAATTTGAACAGCTCAGTAATGGAACTGTGAAAGATGATATAGTTTCTGTGGCTCTTTCTGAGGATATTAAGTTCTGTGAAAAAGATTCTTCAGATAAAGAGAGAGCAAGAAACGATGAGATTTATATGGGCAATGAAAGTGAACTGCTTATTCAGCAGGAAATCGACAATGGTTTTGTAAAGGGGAACGATGATGGGTCTTTTACCCCAAGTAGAGAAGGAGACATGGAGGTTAATGTGGGTTGTGTATTTGAACAAATGAATCAGATAAAGACAACAGATGAATCAGCTTCTGTGATTCTTTTTGATGGTCTGGACAACGAGGTGGATATCAGCAATGAATTTGGACAGCTCAGTCATAGTGCTATGAAGGAGGATATGCTTTCTGTGGCTCCTTTTGATGTTGTGAAGACGTATGAAAAGGATGTTTTAAATGAAGACGTAGCTAGAAGCGATGAAATTGAAATGGGCGATCAAAGTGAATCGGTAATTCAGCAGGAAATCGACAATGGTTCAATCTCAGTGGCCCTTAACGATGATGTAGAAGGAGATGAAAAAGAGCCTCTTGTGGCAGATATGGCAGGAGCCGAGGAAGTGAATTTGGGCTGTGAGTTTGAGCAAATGAATAAGATGAATATAATGGATGAATCAGCTTCTGTGATTCTTTTTGAGGCTCTTCCTGATGGAACAGATTCGGATCAAAAACAGACTTTGACTCCGGTATCAAGGGTCAAAGAAGTTTGTATGAATCTGGACGCAATGATGAATGGGTCAGTTCCGACTAATCTTTTTGACAGTTTAAATGAGAATGAAACTGAATTATTTACTCCAGACAAGGAGAACAAAAATCCTGAAGCTCGTTCTGGGAAATCTTTGCTAAAAAGATGGAAGAAAGCTGTTAGTCCTATTGTCAACGAGGAAAAAGATATTTTTGGTTTTTCAAAAAGTTTGTTAACGAGTGTAGATGAGAGTAAGAATGTTTTAACTAGGGATGAACGGAAGTTTGTTTCAACTACTCTTCAGCAGAGGTCAGTGGATACAACAGATAAGCTTGATCCTTTTGTCTATTGTGACGAAGAAGTATTGTTCTCTTCAGAAAAAGAGACTAAATCGGGACAAGTTGAAATGGAAGCAAACTACAACTCCACCAACTACCCTGATACTGTTCAGAAGGTCATTGATTCCTCTCAGGTACGGTTTGTTAGTGTCATACTACGCATTATATTATGTCACTATTGATAATTCTAGTATAATTGTTATCTTTTGCATGCACATTTTATAACGTGTTCCAATTAGTTCTGCAAAATAGGTTTTTTTAATCATTAACTGAGAAATGTTCATGATATGAAAATGTAGAATTCCCTTGGAAGGGCAAAGAAAAGATGGATCATGGTAGTGGATACTAGCACTCTTTTACATGACGAGTCTTTGAAGCATTTGAAACTCCTGAAAGGTCTCAAAGGGACTCAGCTTTTCGTACCCAAAATTGGTAATACTTAAGTCTCAGTTTTTGTTAGTTAAGCTGAACATAAATAACCATTATATAGTAGTCATATCTGTGCTGACGGTTTTCTTTGCTGTTGATTGATTTTAGTCATGAGGGAACTAATGGACCTGAAAAGCCAATATGCTTTCTATAATAGAAGCACAGTAAAGGCTTCTTTAGCATTGCAATGGATTGATGAATTAACTATGAATACAAGCTGGTGGATTCACATGGATGATGAAATCCTGCACTCTTCTCAAGCAGGAACTGAAGTCCTTCAAAGTGCCCTCCATTTACGTAAAGAGATAACTGATGGGAAGACCATTATTCTTAGCAATGACCTCACGCTGAAGATCAAAGCCATGGCAGAAGTATGTACAGCCTTCCACCCGCCAATCAAAGCATTTAGTTGCTTCATTTTATATTTTCTTACAATATTTATACTCATATACACATTTTACAGGGCGTTTTGTGTGAAGAAGCTGAAGAATTTCGTAGGAGCCTGGTGAATCCATTTTCAGAGAGGTTTATGTGGGTTGGGAGCTCGGCTAGAGGACTGACTTGGTCCTGTGTAGATGATGTTGTGAGAAATTACCACGGATGCAGTTTACATGGGTCATGCAACTTGAAGGGTTTAAGGCTACTGGCGCGTGGATAACAATTTTCGTTTGTAAAGCTCCGTCACCTGACTAATTAGCTATAAATCCGCTTGTGTTAATCAAATTAGTACTTTTAAACTGGTAGCATCAATTTCTAATATCAATGCTGTTTGTACAAATTAAGAAATATCTGTTTTCTGTAAGGATGCTCCAAGGCCTTTGCTGGAATTTCACCTCCGATCCTTTCAGCCCTTTCTTTTTTNGGACAACGAGGTAGATATCAGCAATGAATTTGGACAGCTCAGTCATAGTGCTATGAAGGAGGATATGCTTTCTGTGGCTCCTTTTGATGTTGTGAAGACGTATGAAAAGGATGTTTTAAATGAAGACGTAGCTAGAAGCGATGAAATTGAAATGGGCGATCAAAGTGAATCGGTAATTCAGCAGGAAATCGACAATGGTTCAATCTCAGTGGCCCTTAACGATGATGTAAAAGGAGAGCAAGAAGAGCCTCTTGTGGCAGATATGGCAGGAGCCGAGGAGGTGAATTTGGGCTCTGAGTTTGAGCAAACGAATCAGATGAAAATAATGGATGAAAATAATGGAGATGAAGAAGAGCCTTCTGTGATTCTTTTTGATGGTGTAGACAGCGAGATTGATATGGGTATCAAATTTGAATTGATTGATGATGAGATAATGAAGAAAGAATCAGTTTTTGAGGCTCTTCCTGAAGGAACAGATTCGGATCAAAAACAGACTTTGACTCCGGTATCAAGGGTCAAAGAAGTTTGTATGAATCGGGAGGCAATGATGAACGGGTCAGTTCCGACTAATCTTTTTGACAGTTTAAACGAGAATGAAACTGAGTTATTTACTCCAGACAAGGAGAACAAGAATCCTGAAGCTCGTTCTGGGAAATCTTTGCTAAAAAGATGGAAGAAAGCTGTTAGTCCTATTGTCAACGAGGAAAAAGATATTTTTGGTTTTTCAAAAAGTTTGTTAACAGTTGTAGATGAGAGTAAGAATGTTTCAACTACTCTTCAGCAAAGATTGGTGGATACAACAGATAAGGTTGATCCTTTTGACTATTGTGATGAAGAAGTATTGTTCTCTTCAGAAAAAGACACTAAATTGGGACAAGTTGAAATGGAAGCAAACTGCAACTCCATCAACTACCCTGAAACTGTTCAGAAGGTCATTGATTTCTCTCAGGTACGGTTTGTTAGTATCATATTCTATTATGTCACCATTGATAGTATTAGTATAATTGTTATCTCTTGCATGCACATTTTATAACGTGTTCCAATTAGTTCTGCAATCTACTAGTAGTTTTTTTAATCATTCACTGAGAAATGTTCATGATATGAAATGTAGAATTCCCTTGGAAGGGCAAAGAAAAGATGGATCATGGTAGTGGATACTAGCACTCTTTTACATGACGAGTCTTTGAAGCATTTGAAACTCCTGAAAGGCCTCAAAGGGACTCAGCTTTTCGTACCCAAAATTGGTAATACTTAAGTCACAGTTTTTGTTAGTTAAGCTGAACATAAATATTAGTCATAATTCATAAACTGTGCTGACGGCTTTCTTTGCTGTTGATTGATTTTAGTCATTAGGGAACTAATGGACCTAAAGAGCCAATATGCTTTCTATAAAAGCAGCACAGTAAAGGCTTCTTTAGCATTGCAATGGATTGATGAATTAACGGTGAATACAAACTGGTGGATTCACATGGATGATGAAATCCTGCACTCTTCTCAAGCAGAAACTGAAGTCCTTCAAAGTGCCCTCCATTTACGTAAAGAGAGAACTGACGGGAAGCCCATTATTCTTAGCAATGACCTCACGCTGAAGATCAAAGCCATGGCAGAAGTATGTACAGCCTTGCACCAGCCAATCACAGCATTTAGTTGCTTCATTTTATATTTTCTTACAATATTTATACTCATATACACATTTTACAGGGCGTTATGTGTGAAGAAGCTGAAGAATTTCGTAGGAGCCTAGTGAATCCATTTTCAGAGAGGTTTATGTGGGTTGGGAGCTCGGCTAGAGGACTTACTTGGTCCTGTGTAGACGATGTTGTGAGAAATTACCACGGATGCAGTTTACATGGGTCATGCAACTTGAAGGGTTTAAGGCTACTGGCGCGTGGATAACAATTTTCGTTTGTAAAGCTCCGTCACCTGACTAATTAGCTATAAATCCGCTTGTGTTAATCAAATTAGTACTTTTAAACTGGTAGCATCAATTTTTAATATCAATGCTGTTTGTACAAATTAAGAAATATCTGTTTTCTGTAACGATGCTCCAAGGCCTTTGCTGGAATTTCACCTCCGATCCTTTCAGCCCTTTCTTTTTTGAATAACAGGAAATACAGAACTTTTTTGTTCTGGGGGGAGACTAAATATTGATTAAAGTTGATTTAATTCATCTCTAACTGCAGGTTTGACCTTCCAAACAGTCAACTAGTCAAATAACTCCATTTTTGTGAAACCATACATATACAGTTTAATTAATCCTAATCTGCAGGTTACCAACATAGTTGGCCGGTTTTCGTCACCACAGATTAAAACAACTTTACACCAACCCATGTTTTCGGTTAATCATTTTCAATGCCGTGCAACATCTTTCTCAGCTCTGAATTCAAATACTTCTTGAGATAAGATAACTTAAACCAACTATCTACAAGGTCACTTGTTCCCCAACTTAAAATTATGATATGACTGAACTATCGTTGAGACAATATAATTACACCACTAGCAAAAGCAACTAGAAGTTTTAATTTGAGGACACCTACTTGGGAAAATAGACTTTGAGATGTATAATGACTTGATCCCTCACTGAATAGCCTTGTTAACGACAGTCATATCTGTTAACCAAAGAAGAAGTTATTTTGAATAACATGATTGATCATCTGATTAACATACGCAAATCATGACTAACATGTTTTTGTGTTTAACATCTATCAAGACCATGTTGCAATGACAGTCTTCGGCCACAAACAAATCATCCAAGCTCATTTCAAAAGTATTCTCTTTCAATGTTATAAACTTTTTCCCCCCTGTGTATAAACCTTTTACAAGGTGATAATTATAGACCTTTCATACCTCATGTATATAAAATAAGATTTACTATCTCTGAAACCAAAGATAAAGCTTTTTTTGTGGTTTAGACTGTTTCTTAAACCTCTCATTTTGAACAGCTTAACCATTGAGGGTTACAATTTATTACTGCACTTATAGGATTTTTAATGCTTCTTTTGTCCTACAAATAGTAGGTTTGGTCATTTTTAATTCATCCCATCAGAATCGTCACTTTCTTCTTTTAAAAAGGAGCTTTTCCATGAACAAAATTACAAATTAGGTACAATCATACATAGTAGTACTCCAAAATTTGTGTCAAAATCAATTAATCAAACATAACTGATGATGACTTTCAACACAATTTGCAATTTGGTCCCTGCCACATTACAACAATAACTTATGTCCAAAGCTTCACTCTTTGCAATTTACACTTACTTTCAAATGAATCTGGATGTATAACAAGCACAACAACGGTAAATACATGCTCCTAGAAGCACAAAACCTCAGAATCATAGAAGAATTTGGCCTCAAACAATTTAAGAATAACCTTACCTCGCCCTCACCCTCCAAACCTCCCTCCCCTCTCCTTCCTTCTGCTTCAAACTCTAGTCGATAACAGAATGAAGTGTGTTGATATTTCAAGACCAATGTAGGCAATTCATCATCGAGTTTCGTCTTGCCTCTCGACATCATTATTGATATCTACAGGTTCTGGAAAAGTCTCAGTCGATAATTTTTTATCATTTGCACCACTTCCCTGAGATTTGCTGTCTCTCCCAGACTGCGTTGTGCCACTAATTCCCTCTTTATTCGTTTGGCTATTCGTGCTCCCTGAAAAGCTTTGCCTCCAACTACCAAACAGAGCCGCACTCCAAGACCTTGTTGAGTTGTTTCTTAACCTTTCTGAACTAAAGTCTTCCTCCCTAACGACCCTAAAAGGGTTTTCCAATGCTTTCAAAATATGAGCCATTTGAGGCCGTTTTGCTGCCTTTGGATTTAAGCAAGACTTTGCCACTATGGCTACAGCCCAAACTTCTTCCATTAAATCTTCATCTACAACTAGGGATTGGTCCACAATCTTGGATACCAGTTCCTTATCATAGTTGTTGATACAAGCCAAAGTGTGGTCAAGCCATTCCTTTGACGAGGTATCTACTGGATTGCTGATTCCAAGTTTACCCGTTACGAGCTCAAGTAAAACTTTTCCAAAACAATATACGTCGTATGCACAAATGGGAGGTGCTGATCCTGTTTGTTCCAAAATATAACCAAATACATAAGTTTAAACACAGCATATCACAATACTCAGATACAAACAAAATACAGAGGAAGCAGAGAGTAATACAAATAATAATCAAATATAAATGATATAAAATGTTCACGTACCAGAAGAAGGTGGTTCTGAGTTCCTACATATCCACGAAGAATAAAAATCGTATAAGTATGTTGTATGAGGAAGATAATTGTGCTAATAGTAACCATACCAAAGAAGTCTTTTGGTTATTAACGTTTTTGCAAAATAATTTAACACAAACTAATAGGCACGTGAAATTTTCTACATAGCGCTCAGCACTTTAAGCAAGTTAGCATTCATAATACGAAAATCAATTAAGCAGTTGTCAATGATAATGTTCGAAATTCTTGTATGACAGATTGGGTAACAGAATGTTGAATTCAGTTTGGTGTAACATTGCTATTTTTATGGGACAGAAAAACAAAATTGATTCTTACGATGAAATCCTTAGCAGCCTTGATATGGCGTTCTGATTGTTATCCACTCCTTGAGCACAAACATCACTCAAGCTTCCAAGCCGTACATCATATTTATCATCGAGTAGGATACTGCTTGCTTGGATATCTCTGTAATGTTTAGAATAAATAAATTTCCCAAAGTCTCCACAACCAGCAAAAAGCTAATGATTTTTTACATGCAACATCTCTAAAATTAGTAACTGAAAATACAGTTTATATATACCTATGGACAAGAGGAGGATTGCATTCGTGGTGCAAGTACGCCAACGCTTCAGCAGCTCCTATAGCAATTTTTAATCGTGTGATCCAATCCAACGATTGCAAACCATCATCTTCCAAACTGGTAGACCGGTACAAAGAATTCGATAGATCTCGATTTGGCATGTACTTGTAAACCAAAAGCTTCTCAATCTCATGTTCTAAACAATGTCCTAAAAACGGTACAAATCTTGTGTGCGTACACGTACTAAAAAACTCCACCTCTGTCATGTAACAATCTTTTCTTGAGGAACGCATATCAATTTTCTTGATAACTACAGAAATTCCATCTTCTAATTTCCCAGAAAAGATGTCACCACTGTGACCATGCTTCAATAGGTTCGTATCACTGAAACCACTGGTAGCTTGCAGCATCTGCTCATATGTAAATGTGTTCGCCAAGCTTAACAAATCGACTGTAACATTTTCACCTTTCACATTTACATCATCTTGAACAGGTTCTACATTTGCACTTCTCTGGCTTACACTTCTTGTGTTACACAACTTTTTCACCAAAAACAATATGATAATTATAATTACAACGACACCAAGTCCACCAAAAACCCCTGCCAACACATACTTCAAACGATTGCTGCTCTTTTTCGATACTGGAGGCTGCACTGGAGCTATGGGACCACCGTCATAAGGTATACCGATCAGAGCATAAAACGTCTGGCAATCAGCCAAACTCCTTTGTCGTGGGAGTCGAATAAAGCAGTTCATTGATACCAAAGTTCTATTTCCAACTTGACCCTCTAAACCCTGAAGATAGTTGTTGGATAAATCAATCGAATCAACATTTGAAACATCCAAATTCACACCTCCATAGAACACATTATTTGAGAAGTTAAGCATGACATCAGAATTATTTGAAAATGCTGACAGGTCAGGAAGATTGCCAGTTAAGTTGTTACTAGATACATCAAAAACAACTATACTTTCGGGCAAGCTTATCGTCAAGTTACCACTCAAAGCATTATTCCCAACCAACAATCTCTGCAACCTAGTCAAACCTCCCAATTCCACTGGCAACCCAGACAATGAATTAAACGAAAGATCGAGCTCAACCAGCTGAGAAAGGCTCGCAAACTGTCCAGGCACAACAGAAGCAAGACTATTATTAGAAAGGTCCAGCCTCTCCAAACTCAACAACAAACCAAACTCCTCTGGAATAGGCCCAGATAACGAATTCGACGATAAATTAAGAGTCTTTAACCTACCCATATTCGAAAAACCAGAAGGTAAAGACCCTGTCAACATATTAAGCGAAAAATCAACCGTAGACAAATTTCGAAGCCCATTTAAAGAATCTGGTATACTTCCAGTAAGATTATTATCCCTAAGAACCAAATTCTCAAGGCTACTCAACATCCCAATAGACACAGGAATCGACCCCAAAACCGCGCTAGAACTTAAATCAAGAACCTGCAGCCTACGAAAACTACTCCCAAACCAATCTGGTATTGACCCAGGTAACCTAAACCCTGATGAATTAAACTTAACCAAAGAACTAAAATTCCTTAATGACCCAATATCAAACTTAGGATTCATACTCCCGACCCGAGTCCTTTTTAGACCCGCTAAACTAACACCAGTAACCTGACCATTAGTACACTCTATACCAGTCCAGTTTGTACATGGGTCAGTTTTCCTAGGCCAGTTTTTGGCCCGTATGCCTAAGGAAGCTCGAAGATCAAATAACGCAGCGCGTTCAGCGGGTGAACTCAGCTGAGTCAAGACCGAGTTCACCATTAGTAACAGCACAAAACATAAAATAAACAAAACCCTCATTTCTTCTTAATATTATATAAGTACTATACTAGTGTGTGTACATAGTATGTATATAGAAGGAAAAGAAAAAAAAGTTTAAGGAGACAAAGGAAATCTAAACAAGAACATGTTTTTGTGTGTGTGTGTGTGTTTTAATGAGGGGGAGATATGATATTAATGAAGAGTTGTGTTTTTCAACAAGAAAGGTAGAAGGATAATAAATTTATATTTAAGATTATGGGGAACATGTAGATACAGTTGAAGTGTGTGTTTGTGTTTGTGTTTGAGTTTGACTGAGGATGGAATGAAGAAAGTGAAATACTTTTGGTGGTGGTTTTAATTTTATATTTTTTGGTTGTACTTTTTTGTATCTTTGTATTTGTGTGTGATGAGTATGCAATGAGTGATCAAAATATCCAATCAATTGTATTATGATGAACAAATCTTAGCTTTATTTACTTTGTGTAAATATACCAATGATTCTTTTACAAAGTAAAAACATAGTAAATATTTTATGGTTACATAGTTACTATATAAAAAGTTCTTTTAACGAATTTTTATTATAGTTTACGAGCTAAAATTAACACATCCGGTCAGTTCTGATTTATAGAAGAAAAATGGACAACAAGATTAATGACACAAGACTTACTTTCTCCTTTGTGTTACCCATAAGTCTTGATAAATCACAACTTAAGATATCACCAATTATCAAACCCAAAGAAATGTCACATTTTAAATTTATCGAAAAGATAGAGTTTGTGACCCTTTAACTCAATACTGAACCAATAAAATATTAGATTTTATTTATTTATTTTCTACTTTTCAGGATTTTTGTATCGCACCATGAGTATTCGCACTATGAGTATTTACATATTTTTTAGTTGTGTATTCTTACCGTGTGGTTTAGAAGTCTTGTGGCCAAACCTTGTTCAGGTTGTTAGCCTTGGATCTCGGTCGAATGGATTTACATTTCAAGGGTCACATGCAAGATCGCCACACACGAGTTTTTGGTCATCACGGGTTAGTTTGTCTTGTTTGATTGGAGTCGGACAAGGTCTTACATTTCTTATGGGCTACGAGTTATCTCAACATATCTATATGTCGTATTATTATATTGTACGGTTCCCTTGCCCATCTGCGATTAGAGATATACAACCCTTCGTGTATAAACTGGATCTTTCGATCTAGTCTTAACGAAATCTCATTTTAAGGGAGAAAAAGTATTTACCTAAGAGTGCTAGGTATGGTTGGTGCCATGAGCAAAACATGGTGTTACCTAAACACTTTTTGTCCATGGCATCACTTTTGCTCATCACACCAAAACACCCCTACCTAGTACAAAAGGGGGTGCCATGGAGTAAAAGTGATGTTATGGGTCCACATATAATTCCACTAAAAAAAAAAGAAAAAGAAATAGCCCATGGCGTAAGCTGGTTGCTACGGCGCCAAGACCGACCAGCCTACTTCCGGTGTGGTTTCTCGCACCGTCGAGTCGCGTTGAAGAGAGTGGCTTGAGCTATGGCACATCATACCTAGAGCTCTAATAAGTGATGTAAAATTGGTATAAAAACCAATGCATTATTTAGTGAGAAATGATACACCTACAAAAAAAAATTCACAAACCATCTACAAAATGAGGTGTCACTTCCTTATTGGTTTATTTTATAGTTTCTCTTTTTTTTCTTTGATTAAGCGAATGACACCTCAATTTGTAAATGTTTTTGTGAATTTATTTTTGTGGGTATAAGTACTTACTTTTGGAACTTTCTTTTTGTGGTTACTAAACAATAAGCATAACATGAGCTCATGTGTATTATTTACTTGTATTTTTGTTTTACGGGTACATATTGATCAACTTGAGACTGCAGTGGAATAATTATATAGTAGTTTGTACGCTTGTACTTTTAGATATTGGATTTTGTTGGTAGCAAAACTTTTAAGAATAAACAAGTATATTTAATATTCATAACTACTGTCAACTTTTAGGAACGATACAAGGACACGAGGTTGTAGTTTATATAAGTTTGTAACACGATTAGTAAATCCCATTTTACACTAGTTAATCTCGTACATTAGTAAGTTAAAATACAGTAAAACATGTCTAGAATGCAGTTAGGGGAGTACCATGCTAGTTGAAGAACATGAGATTGTGAGGTATTAATAGTAACGAGATATTTACTTCCTTATTTTGTGAAGGAAAACAAATGAAAAGGAAAGTCACATGTGTGGAAGAGCAATTAGGCAAGGTACGCGGTGGTTATGGTCTTCTAGGAAGAGTCATTGATTTAAACATATATGTCCACTTGCAGTTTCATTCGCCATGTTTCCACATTGACAAAAGGACATATTTTGTTGTTTATAAGCTATTGTATAGAAGGAAAAGAAAAAAAAAAAGTTTAAGGAGACAAAGGAAATCTAAACAAGAACATGTTTTTGTGTGTGTGTGTGTTTTAATGAGGGGGAGATATGATATTAATGAAGAGTTGTGTTTTTCAACAAGAAAGGTAGAAGGATAATAAATTTATATTTAAGATTATGGGGAACATGTAGATACAGTTGAAGTGTGTGTTTGTGTTTGTGTTTGTGTTTGAGTTTGACTGAGGATGGAATGAAGAAAGTGAAATACTTTTGGTGGTGGTTTTAATTTTATATTTTTTGGTTGTACTTTTTTGTATCTTTGTATTTGTGTGTGATGAGTATGCAATGAGTGATCCAAATATCCAATCAAATTGTATTATGATGAACAAATCTTAGCTTTATTTACTCTTGTATATTTTAATCTTTATTTACCAATGATTCTTTTACAAAGTAAAAACATACTGTAATAAATATTTTATGGTTATTTTCTTAACATAGTTACCATATAAAAAGTTCTTTTAACGAATTTTTATTAGAGGATACAAGCTAAAATAATAAATCAGGTCAGCTTTATCACTGATTTGTAGAAGAAAAACGGCCAACAAGATCAATGATGACACAAGACTTACTTTCTCCTTTGTGTTAACCATGAGTCTTGATAAATCACAACTTAAGACATCACTAATTATCAAACCCAAAGAAATGTCACATTTTAAATTTATCGAAAAGATAGAGTTTGTGACTCTTTAATGATACTTATATTAAGTGATTCTCAACACTGAACCAAATAAAATATCAGATTTTATTTATTTATTTATTTTCTACTTTTCAGGATTTTTTATCGCATCATGAGTATTCGCACTATAAGTATTTACATATTTTTAAGTTGTGTACAATGTTTTAAAACCCGGGTTGATCCGGCCGGTTGAACCGTGAACCGGCTCGGTGACCGGGCCGGATGTGACCGGGTTTTTGCTTGTTTGAGAACCGGATTGAACCGCCGGTTTTTGTTGATCCGGGTTGACCCGGTTTGATAAACCCGGCCGGGTCATATTTTTATCAAAAATCTAACAAAATTTTCTTTTTTCCATCAACTTTTATAAGTTTTATTCTTAGAAACACCAACTATATAGTTTTAATATACACCGTTATAACATAGAATTATAAATTTATTATTGTTGCAAATTTTTGCTAGATTGTTATAAATATATAACTTAAAAACAAAACGTTGTCGGAAGAGTCTTAAATTTTTTCGTGTATTCAATCAAAAGTTGGGAATAAAGTTGGATAAATCAAGTGATCATTTAACACTACTTATTAAATATAAAAAAAAAATATATGTTTAGAACTAGTTCGACCCGGCGGTTCAACCGATTGAACCAGTGACCTGGTGAACCGATGACTAAATCGGGTCAATAATAAAACCGGGTTTCAAAACATTGGTTGTGTATTCTTACCATGTGGTTTAGAAGTCTTGTGGCCAAACCTTGTTCAGGTTGTTAGCCTTGGATCTCGGTTGGATGGATTTACATTTCAAGGGTCACATGCAAGATCGCCACACACGAGTTTTTGGTCATCACAGGTTAGTTTGTCTTGTTTGATCGGAGTTGGACAAGGTCTTACATGTCTTATGGGTTATGAGTTATCTCAACATATCTGTATGTCGTATTATTATATTGTACGGTTCCCTCGCCCATCTGCAATTAGAGATATACAACCCTTCGTGTATAAACTCGATCCTTTGATCCAGTCTTAACGAAATCTCATTTTAAGGGGAAAAAGCATTTGCCTAAGAGCGCTAGGTATGGTTAGTACCATGAGCAAAACGTGCTGTCACCTCAGCACTTTTTGTCCAAGGCACCACTTTTGCCCATCACACCATAACACCCCTCCCTAGTACAAAAGGGGGTCCATGGAGTAAAAGTGATGCTATTGGTCCACAGATACTACACTAAAAAAAAAAAAAAAAAAAAAAAAAAAAAAAAAAAAAAGCCATGGCGTAAGCTGGTGGCCACGGTGCCAAGACCGACAATCCCACTTTCGGTGTGGTTTCTCGCACCGTCGATTCGCGTTGAAGAGAATGGCTTGAGCTATGGCAGCTCTAATAAGTGATGTAAAATTTTGTGAATAGTTTTATAAATTTGTTTTTTGGGTATATCATTTCTTCTTATTTAGTACTGTAGTACTTACTTTTGGAACTTTCTTTTTGTGGTTACTTAAACAATAAGCATAACATGAGCCCATGTGTATTATTTACTTGTATTTTTGTTTTACGGGTACATATTGATCAACTTGAGACTGCAGTGGAATAATTATATATTTTGTACGCTTGTACTTTTAGATATTGGATTTTGTTGGTAGCAAAACTTTTAAGAATAAACAAGTGTATTTTTTTTTTTTGAAAGGCAATAAACAAGTGTATTTAATATTCAATTATTCATAATTACTGTCAACTTTTAGGAACGATACAAGGACGAGGTTGTAGTTTATATAAGTTTGTAACACGATTAGTAAATCTCATTTGATATTAGTTAATCTCGTACATTAGTAAGTTAAAATACAGTAAAACATGCCTAGAATACAGTTAGGGGAGTACCATGCTAGTTGAAGAACATGAGATTGTGAAGTATTAATAGTAACGAGATATTTACTTCCTTATTTTGTGAAGGAAAACAAATGAAAAGGAAAGTCACATGTGTGGAAGAGCAATTAGGCAAGGTACGCGGTGGTTATGGTCTTCTAGGAAGAGTCATTGATTTAAACATATATGTCCACTTGCACTTTCATTCGCCATGTTTCCACATTGACAAAAGGACATATTTTGTTGTTTATAAGCTATATGCTAAGAAGCTAAGACCCGGTCATGCATGATTTTATTGGTGACTAAATAATCGCTTGACATTTTTGAAAAAGACAAATATATATCATATGTGTGAAAACAAAGAAAATGGAATCAAGTTTAATAATAATAATAATAATAATAATAATAATAATAATAATAATAATAATAATAATAATTTCCTATTTACATTTACATTATACTAGGCATAAGCTTGTAACCGCACATAACAACGAGATTTTGTAGTAGCATATAGGGTATGTTTGGCGAAAGTAACTGTTGCTGGAACTGGTGCTGGTGCTGGAGATGGTGCTGGTGCTGGAGATTATAAAAAGAGATTATTTTTATAAGCTACATGAAGTAACCTTTGGTTTTAAGAGATTATGGAAGATTATTTTTTTTAGAATCTCTTATAAGTTATGTGTGCCAAACAAAGATTATCTTTTAGGTAGCTTATTTTTTGAAAAAATAAGCACAATCTCTCAACAATCTTGTGTACCAAACATAGCCATAGTATAGTTGAGATATTGTGATTAACTATTGGTTAATTGTTTCGTTTACGTTTAACAATTGATGACGTTGACTCGTCTTCATCATCATCCAAGATGTCAACAACATCATATCAGTTTTAGTTTAACAAATTGTGATTGAAACGAGATTGCGATGAATTTATAAAGAAAATGGTAAAGATTAAATAATTTTAGAAACAAAAACTATTTTTAAGGCAATTATTTCGAAACTATTTTTAAAACCGTTTTTATTTGAGATAGTAGCAAAAGATTTAAATTTAATTTAAAAAAATATTTTAAAAATTAAACATTACTTAAGTTTCTAAAGTATTAGAAAAAACATTCCTTAATACGTCGTAGAGACACATAAGATATATTAAAGTATGTTTATACCATTAAAAAGGGCAATATTTGACTTGATACGCTTTATAAAATCAATTGACAACCACCATCGAGCTAAGTTTTTCTCATTAACTTAGTTAATTGAATAAACTAGTTTAAACTTGCAACAATGGTCTTGGTCGACATGTTCTAATTAAAACCATGTGACGTATGTTGATTGGTATATCTTACTTGTGAACGACCATAATTCATATTAAACTAACATATCTTGTTAGCAATAACATACTTTCGTTATGGATTGCATCCGGTGACAGATATAGGATTCAGAATCGTATGTGACACGATTTCGGCTACCTTCACGATTGGTTCTTAGTTTTAGTTTTTTGAGGTAATACTAGTCTATTGTGGTTTTGATTCTCGGATCCGGGACATTGTTAATATTGAAACGAAATATATATTTTGAGTCACGAATAAAACTAGACCTTAAAGATAACCATAATATAGTTTTACGAAATTATAGTGATCTAAACAAAACCAAACATTTAAAGTACATTCTTTCTAATTTTAATGAATACAAAGCAAAGTTAAATTAAACTGCATTTCATTTCGATTTCTTTTTTGTCACGTATTTGCAAGCTAGAGAACAAGTTATTGCAATGTTGAAGTTTCATTTTGAAAATGGCTCAAGATAGGATGAAGAGTTTTGCAAACGAGCATAAAAGTGATACAAGCTTTAAAGTGAGAAACTGGGTCTATCTTAAGATGCAGCCATAAAGACAGGTTATTGTGGGATAAGGATTCACTAAAGTGGTTTTTACAAATTTAGTGAAGTTGGACATGTGTGAGCCATTGGATCAAATCCAATGGCTCACACCCCATAACTTTACTAAAGTTGTAAAAATAACTTTAGAGTATCCTTCTCCGTTATTGTGAGTCAAAATCTTTATCATAAGCTGTCAGCTTATGAGCCATTTTTTATTTGTGCTAAGTTGGGAAAGGTGACATACAAACTACAATTACCTAGTGACAGTTTGATTAATCCATTATTCCATGGCTCCCAGATAAAATGGTGCATATGTCATGTACATAAGATAGGTATGTTCAGGGGCGGGTCTAGGATGGTTCCAGAGGTTTACGGGAACCCAATGAATGTTTGTCGCCTAATGTAATTTTTCGTTAAAAATCTCAATTGCTCCGAAATAAATCTGGTCCCGAAATTATGTCACACAATACTTGCACGTCTTATTTAGTTATAACTTATTTACCAGTTTTAATGAAATCGTACATTTTAGCTCATTTTATTTCCTTTTTACTCGTAAAAAAAAATAGTGCACATGATGACTTAAAGTCATGGATCCGCCTCTGGGTATATTACCACATGTTGGAAAAAAATGGTCTGCAAACTGTTCAACCTATAGCAATGTGATAGGAAGTTGGCAAGCTAAACAATAAAGTTACAACGTATATTTTGGTATAATGGTTTAATGGGGATGAAGAAGGAGCTGTTGGGAGCTTTACGGCAATGAAATGCAAAAGTTTTCTGATTTTAATGAAATAGAAGAACAATGTGGAGAAGTTCAAATGCGAGATGAAGATCACAATTGTTTGAAGGTTAATGGAATGATACATAATTACATATCAAAAGTCATGTGACCCGCACACGGCTAACTACCATTTGAGTAAAACTTTTAGCGGGAAAGTTGTTATACGGAGTAGTTTTTTCTTTATAATTCTTGTTCGCTTTCGCTTTCAATTTCCATGTCTTGATTTGTAACTAAATTCTCTCTCAATTCTCAATCATTCGGTAATAACAATTCACTAATCATTTAATCATAATTCCGAGTTCGTTTTTTTACTAATGTGAATTCCTGATTATCTAGAGAAACAATGAGTTGAGGACAAGCTAATGATCCGAACCGTTCTCCATTTCAAAAGTAAATTAACGAATATGAGCATACTAAGGTATTTATGATTGGTTAATTGAGTATTAAACTGAAGTTTGTTAAACCATATTTATTTTAAGGTTTCTTGTGACCAATTACCTAAGGGCTTGCGTAGCAAATCTTACATAGTTTAGGACTTTAAGCGATATATATATATATATATATATATATATATATATATATATATATATATATATATATATATATATATATATATANTTGGTGTAAACAAAAACAAACATATAGTTGGAAGACCTATAAGTTCATTTTAATAAATGAATGGCCTATATGTTAAAGGTCGTAAACTTAGATGGCCTCCATATAAATTATCCCCGAAAGAAAAGAGAAATGATTGAGTTTTCTTTTGAGGAAAAAGATAAAAGACATGGAGCTAAAGAGTAATGTTTGATGAATAGTAATATTTATAGACATTAGAAAATGTCCGAATATTTAATTTTTGTTAGATGAAGAGTAATATTTAATACTACTTGTTAGATGGTGTTCAATCTAACTCATTGTGGGTTTAATTCATTTGTGGCATAAATGTTTACGATAACCTAAAATTGCAGTGTATTAAAAATGTTTTGATATATATATATATATATATGTATATATATATATTATTTTTTTTTCATTTTCCGATTGACCATTTCAATATTCCAGAGTATGATGTCAATTTGTCAACTGTTTGGAGTATATCAAAACAGCAACAACTTGCAATAATGGAATTAAAGTTTGACATAAAAACAATTTTTGGTATGTTCACGTGGATTTTTAATTATACTTGGTAGCATCAAAATAGTTTTATTGTTTATGTATGCGTTTGGATCAATGTTTTAAAATTCAGGTTGACGCGGCCGGTTCAGTCAATTGAACTACGAAACGGCTCGGAGACCAGGCCGTATAGGATTGGGTTTTTGCTTGTTTGAGAATCGGATTGAACCGTCGGTTTTAGTTGACCCAGGTTGACCTAGTTTGATAAACCCGGCCGGGTCATAACATTTCATCAAAAAAGTTAACAAAATGGTTTTTTTCCATAAACTTTTGGGCAAATGGCACAAAAAGGCACTAAACTTAAGATTCGTTTCCAATCAGGGTATTTTTTTTTTCTTGCATAAAAAGGTGTCCAACAAAAATTTTCAGCCGATTTAGGTTTTTTACTAAAGTTTGTTAACTCACTTCGTTAGTGAATTACATGTTTGGTCCTTGAATTCGTATATCATTACATGTTTGGTCATTGAATTTTTTTTTTCTTTAACTTTTTTTTCGAATTTTTTTTTCTAAAATTTTTTTACGAAAAAAAATTTTGAAAAAAAAATTTTTGAAATTTTTTTTCATTGTTTTTAATTTTGAAAAAAATAAGTTTTGAAAAAATAATTTAAAATTAAAAAAAAAGTTTTTGATTTTTTTTATTTCTTTTCAAAAACTTTTTCTTTCAAATTTTTTTATTTTTATTTTTTGAAAATATTTTTTAAAAACTTTTTTTTTCGAAAAAAATTTTAGAAAAAAAATCGGAAAAAAAACGTTAAAGAAAAAGATTTAAAAAAAAATTGAAAAAAAAATCAAAAATTTTTGATTTTTTTTCCAAGGACCAAACATGTAATGATTATACGAATTCAAGGACCAAACATATAATTAACTAAGGAAGTGGGTTAAAGCAAGTTAGTAAAAACCCTAAATCGGCTGAAAAATTTTGTTGGGCGTTTTTTTATGCATGGAAAAAAAAAATAACTTGATTGGAAACTGACAATAAGTTTAGTGCCTTTTTGTGCAATTTGCCCTTAACTTTTCTAAGTTTAATAGAAAAGTTGAAGTGATGAAGACTAATATTGGTTAAAATTTTGTAAAATAGTAAATTATAGTTATACATGATCTTAGAATCACCAATTAACATAATTTTACTATATACCATTATAATTTAAAATCACTTGTTGAAAATTTTTGCTATATTATTATGACTTAGGATCAAATGAGAAGAAACCTTAAAATGAGAAGGATGAGAAATTCCTATAAATAAACATTAGAGATGCGTCGACTTGATTTAGATGCATCCCTAATCTTTTAGATGCACCATAATATATTTTCTAGCTAAAAATTAGATGCATATACGTTTACTAGACGCATTTCGTCAAGTTAGACGAATCCTATGTATTTTTCCTCCTTTGCGGGCCAAATTTGTTGTTAGTACTACTATGCATCGTTTCACTTTAAAATCACTTTCGAAACTAAGTGAGATGCATCTAAATGAATAGAGATGCATCTAATTCAAGTCGATGCATCTCAAATATGTGGTTATAGTTATTTCTCATTCTTCTTATTTTAAGTTTTCTTCTCACCGGATCCTTACATATTATTATAGATGTAGACTTAAAAAGCAAAACTTATCTGTATAGTCTCAATATTCTTTATTGATTTAATCGAATGTATGAATAAAAATGGATATATTATGAGATCATGCAATACTAATTATTAAATATAGAAAAAAGTATATATATGTATATAACCGGTTGGACACGGCGGTTCAACCGATTGAACCGGTGACCCCGTGAACCGGCGACTAAACCGGGTCGATAAAAAACCGGTTTTTAAAACATTAGTTTGGATGAGTTTATGAAAAGCTTGTAGAAACTGTAACTTTTAAGTTAAGTTAGCTTAAAAAATAAGTATTTTATAAACAAAAAGTTTACCAACATCTTCATAGGTTATAAGTTAATATAAGGTCAAAATAATGGAAAAGAGTTTTTAGAAATGAGTAAGATTAGTATTTAGTTAAATTACGTAGATATCTTTTAAAATATTATGAATAAAAACACAAAAATTTGAAATATATATAAATTTAATTTAATTTCCGTTAATGTAATTTACTAATTTTATAATAATAAAGTTTAACTACAACTAATTCGCGAAAAACTTTTATGAAAATAAAACTTTCAAGCTTCACCTCCAGAGTTTCAACTCCAATTGATTTAGAGAAATAATAGATGGACCTAAAAATAGACCTAATTGTGGATCTAAAAACATGTGGCGTTATCCTGATGGCTGCAGAGAGAGACCCGCTTATATTACAACCCATCAGGATCATACAATATGTTTTTAGGTCCACAATTAGGTCTATTTTTAGGTCCACTTATTATTTCTCATTGATTTAACTTTAGTTAAGGAGCATGGAGAAATCGTTTGTTAGTGGAAAACGAAAGCACTGATTGATTGAATTACGTGTTACGAATACAGTTGATATTTTGGAATTGACAAGTGAGTTATTGGTGGAACCATATTGACCCGTTCTCGTTGACCTAATCACTATTTATCCTTTGGCGGCTTTAGACTCTTAAAGGACCCATTGTTACTTACATTGCTACATTTTATTGGATGGACTTTATATCACACAAGAATACACAAACTGTGTTCTACATCAACTTTAATAAAAATCACAGGAAAATTCTTTTGTTTTTGTTTTTTATGATTGATTTTTAATCTCAGTAGACCACGAACGGTCATCGAAAGAGGATAACGTAATCGTGAAGAATCTTCGTAGCATAGGAAAGTATTTCACAGTAAGTGATGATACAACGAAAATGCTGAATCACCAATTCTTGTGCTAGCAAGTTTAGAGATGATGACTAACGAGAAAAAGAAACTTATGTTGCTTAAGTGCAATTGAGACGGTTAAGTAGTTTGCTTAAGTACAACCAGATTGTATTATACTTCAAAAAACTTTAGAAAATAGGCGGTAAATGAATGAGGTTTTTCTTGTTTAGGTTAGTCGGGAAAGACGAGTCTAAGATGTGCACAATCTAACTGAGGTATCTCCGAGACCATTTCCGGCCTCTTACCTAGCGAGAAAGTTATATGCAAAAAAATCTTTGCAATTATGATAATAAGCCTGACTTTTTAGCAAGCTACTCCCAATCAATCAACTTTTAATAGTATTATCCAAGAATAAATTATTATTTCATAATGACTTTAAGATGAAAACATGTAATTATACTATAATACCTACATCTACAACTCAAGAAATATAATGTTTCTCTATTCCTTTTGACTCTTTAAGTATTAATACTATAAAATATCTATCCATCTGCAACTAAAATTCCTAAGATAGAACAACCAAACAGTAAGACCTAGAGAATGTAAGATGAAATCTACTAGCTTCAAAAGTTGAAAAGATTAACATTTAGTTCAACAACCTTTCTTATGGTAGAGTCGTAAGTGGTTAAGATCAATAAATTTTGAATATCTCGCTACAGAATGATGTACGTAGACCGTCAAAACATAGAACAATCCTACACGAAATGTTTCGGGGAGACTGCATTAATATATCCACGATATATTAAAGGAAATTATTTCACTAGTGAAAAGATTAAATTCGGGTTTCCAAATGATAAATGAAAGTGTAGGTAATTTATCATCACCTTTTAATCAAATGACATTTAAGGTTATTTTAATGAATCCTATGTTCATATGGTTTAGTAAAGTGTTGTACATTGATGCAAAACTGTAATCTTTGTCTGCCAATTAGCGTGTGGGTTAGACTAAACAAGAAATTACACAAGATATTATGGTCACAAAATCGATCAAAAGATCTCTAATTTAGTATTGAAATAATGATATATTAGCCGTTCAACACTAACACATTGACATAATGAGTTTATGAGTTGTCATTGTATTAAGAAAGATATAGAGGTCATGTAGTATGTGAATAGACATATTATATTTTGAAATTTGATTAATAGACCTAATACATAGGCCTAATCATGGACCTAATGCTTAAAATACTTGTACAGTGCATGCACTGTACAAGTATTTTAAGCATTAGGTCCATGATTAGGCCCATATATTAGGTCTCCCTATCAAGGTTCTATTATTTTATCGAAAAAGGCTTTGTTTATGCTGATTCATGGGCCCAAATAGACTTTGACGATTAATATAATTAAACAATCATTTATAAATGGAGAGCCTAAGCAGAATTAAAGTTGCCAAAATAATGTTTATAACAGGAGTAAGATGGTAGCAAATAGGTATTATATGGATCAAAATATAAAACGTTTGAAGGTTACTATCAAATTATATAACGATTATGCCTTTATCATCAAAGCAATAACGATAAAAGATACTTCCAATCTTTATTTACGTAATTTGGCTAGCAAAAAGCCAATAAATCAAGTATCAAAGTATACCTAAAATTTCGTTAAAAAAAGTATACCTAAAGTTGGACTTTAAGTTTGGGCTCAAATACAAGCCCACATACACCTCAATCCTCGATCCGCTGGCCTGTAGATGGACACTGTTTACATTGGGCTAGCTGTTGCAGCAATTTCAGGTTGTTAATTTTTCGGTGAAAAAATATACTTCTCCCCTGAAGTAATAATCGAGCTCGACTTGACTATACTCTGTTAAAATGGTACAGAACACAGCTAATAATCACCCAACCAAACACCCCTTGGTGATAATCTTTTATTACAACAATATACACAGAAGATTAGTCCCCAACACGGGTGCTAACCAGACAAATACAAAAGAAAGATTGTTGTCCCTCTAATAGGTGCAACAATAAGATACAAACAACTCACACACTATCAGATCTACAAACAAAACCAAACTAGAGATCAAGAAGATCTACTACACTTGTTTACAATTGTAAACTACCCAGAAACCCAATAAAACCCAGATGATGATGAGAGAATTGTTTAT
>LBNU01001681.1:35787-59193 GCA_014162995.1 Artemisia annua | reverse complement strand
AATTACTTCACTTTCAATCAAATTAACCTCGTATTAAGGGTGATTTGGTCATTTCCCATCCCTTCTAACACCGTGTCAGAGATGGTGAGCTCAAGAATGACACATGGCAGCTATGGATTGGTCCTGACACCTCATTTGTGTAATTGAAGGCCTCTGATTGGTCCAAGTGTGTCAGAAGGAATCTAAGAGGGATATTCTGAAGTATATTCGTGTTCTAGACCCTTCTTGAGAGAGAATCCAAGGAATGATAAGCTTCTCCTCCACAGTTATAAATAGGACGAGTAGTAGCTTGATTAGTTAGTTAGTTTTTCATTGTAATGTTACTCTGTCCTTTTGATTTTCGTATTGTAATAACTATTTAATCAATGAAAGTAATGATGTTTAGTTAATAAGTTTTCTACTCAATTTCTATTTTCACAAATCCAAAAGTTCTTTAGCTTATTGTTGTTAGTACAGTCTCATAAGCTCATTCAAGCTTATTAGACGTTTGTAAAAGCTTGTTGTTTCATTTGGATTTTGTTTTCATTAATCTTCTAAAAATACATATTAAATAATAAGAAAAATAAATAAAAAAATTGTTTCTGAATCTAAAATTTTAGCTTACAATTCAGTAGTTTGTATTAGTTTTACAAGCTAGTGAGTTTCCTAGTTTCAGTGAGAAAAATTTGTTCAGTTTCCATAACATCTCAAAACAGTCAACGAAAGTCAAAGTAGGTAAGATGATGATTCTGGGTTTATGATGGAGCTGAGGTGTGGAGATTAAGCCTATTAAAGATAGGCTAGCTTAGGAGGTTCTCAGGGAGCTGAGAACTGCTTATTGTAAGATTTCAAGTTCAATTTTTAGTTTTTTTTGTTTCATAAATTAGTTGCAGTTTAGATTAGTTAGTGTATTATTTGGTAGTTACTATTCCATTAATGCTTATTAATTCTGTTTGAGTGTTAGTGAATCAGTTGTTCCTGACGTCGTCACGTTGAAGCTTGTGACGCCGTCACCTTCTGTGCACTTTAGGGTCTTTTGAGATTTTGTTGTTTTCCGCACTTTTTCACTCCGAAAACGCCCAAAAATGCTTCTTTTGTGATTTTCTCCTCAAAAGTACCTAAAATGAGAAAAGAAATGACTTTGGGTGAAATCCGATCAAATAATATACGAATTAGGACTCAAACTGACCCCTAAATACGTAACATTTTTCGTCTCATCACTAACCACCTTATAGGGCCCCCACACATCTAAATGTATGAGATCACCAAAAACAGAAGACTTATGTTCACTTAAAGGAAAAGGATCCCTTGTTTGTTTAGCCTTATGGCAAACATCACAAGGTGCTCCATGATCAACATGAGTTAATTTTAAAGAACCTTTTAAAAGTTTTAAAACTTGATTAGCAGGGTGCCCCAACCTACTATGCCAAACATCTTTAGAAACAAAACAACTAAGAAACTCACTTTTAATCACACAAGCAGAGGAAACTTTAGACTTATCAAACAGATAAAGACCACCAGATTCACTACCAGTCCCCAGTACCCTCTGCTGATTCAAATCCTGAATATAGCATTTAGTCTCATCAAAACCAACTCTCAGTTTACTATCTTTAATCAACTTATTAACAGACATAAGACTAACACAATACTCAAGAACAACCAAAACATCAAATAAAACCCCATTATCATTAAGCTTTAAGTTGCCAACATGAGTAACTTTAGCTAAAGTCCTATTAGGATGTCCCACAGTAATCTTTAAATCAGATATATCAACCAAATTATGCATATTAAGAGGACTATGAGTTAAATGTTGATTAGCACCAGAATCAATTATCCATCCCAGATGGTAATTGACCCCATCCAACTTAATATTAGCACCAAAAAACTTATAAAAATGCTGATTAAAGAACACACTGCAGTTAAAAAAAGAACTAGAATCCCTACCTGCCATATTGGCATGAGCAGAGGATCCTGGTTTATCATTCAACAAATTTAAAAGCTTCATAACCTGTTCATTACTCAAAGACATACCACCAGACCCATTCTTAGAGCCATTATTAATCACAGAAGCACTTTTGACATCATTGGTTTTATTAAAATTATTAACAGGTTTCAAATTAGGATTCCTTTTAAAACCAGTTGGATAACCAATAATTTCAAAACACCTTTCAACAGTATGACCCTTCAAACCACAATGAGAACACAATAAACTATCATAATTTCCCCTGTTGTTATTAGACACATAATTATTCCCATTATTATTTCTTCTCCAATTGGTATTCTTATCATAAGTTTTAGAAACAAAGGCAGACACTTGAGACTTCTCAGTTTTAACAGTTGTGGTAGGAACCCCTCTGTGGGATTATTCCCTTGATATAATGACAAAAGCATCTTTGACTTCAGGAAGGACTTCCCTTGTCAAAAGAGTACTTCTTATGGGTTGATAGATGTCATCAAGACCCATAAGGAATTGCATCAATTTTAACAACCTACCATGATCAATTAGTTCTTGTCTAGCCTCACATGTACAATCAGGCAACTTAGTAAGAATATCAAATTCTCTCCACAAAGAGTTCAATTTATGATAATATTCAGAAACAGGTAAGCCACCTTGTTTAAAACTATTAATCTTTTGAAGCAAATTAAAGACCACAGAACCATCAATCCTATCATAAGTATCTTTCAAATCTTTCCACACAACAGAAGCATTATCAGAAAAAACATGCCCAAGATAAACATCTTGAGTTAAAGAACTCAAAATCCAATTAAGCACAACAACATTACATCTATCCCATTGAGCTTCTAACAAAGGACTAGCAACATAATCAGTTTTAACACAAGAACCATCAAGAAAACCCATCTTATTTTTAATCTGCATAGCAAGTTTCATAGCACTAACCCAAACTCTATAATTCTCAACACCAGCCAATTTAATACTCACAACAGATGCACAATTAGAATCATTAGGATGTAGATGCAGAGGATTACTCTGATCAAGACTGCTAATCATAATAGCCATAATGAAGAAAAACAGTAAACCACATAAACAGATAACCAACAAGCAAGAACACAAAGCAACCAAACAAAAATAAAAAAAACAGCTAGTAAACCAAACAATCAGATAAAAGAACCAAACAAAAATAAAAAAAACAGCTAGTAAACCAAACAATCAGACAAAAGAAAAACAAAAAACAACAAAACACTAAAGAAACTCACACCCAGGACCAACTTAGCCCAAGCCAGCAAGCTGTGATTGACAAGAGCAGGTTTTCACACCTCTTAAGAGGCAGATCAAGAAGTTAGTCAATCCGTTTGCGCCCACTAAACTCAGAACTAGTTAATCCTAAGGGAAAGAAAAGCCTTACAGTGCTATAAAGATGAAACCAGCAGCGGAAAATAGCCTAAGAACCACACGATTCCCAGAAATCAAGAAACCCCCAAATTAAAAAATTAGGGTTTCTTCCAATTGAACCAAGAAACCAACAATTCAACCACCAAAACAACTAAAACCACCTTCAATCGAACCAAGATTCGAATAACAGAAAAACCACTAAAAATTAGGGTTTCAAGAAAAAAACCCTAATTCAATCAAGCCCTAAATCAACCAAGAACCACCAAGAGATCAACCGATTACCAACCTGAGCTCTGATACCATGTTAAAATGGTTCAGAACAATGGCAATAATCACCCAACCAACCACCCCTTGGTGATCTACTTTTTATTATAACGATATACACAGAAGATTAGTCCCCAACACGGGTGCTAACCAGACAAATACAAAAGAAAGATTGTTGTCCCTCTAATAGGTGCAACAATAAGATACAAACAACTCACACACTACCAGATCTACAAACAAAACCAAACTAGAGATCAAGAAGATCTACTACACTTGTTTACAATTGTAAACTACCCAGAAACCCAATAAAACCCAGATGATNAGGTGCAACAATAAGATATAAACAACTCACACACTATCAGATCTACAAACAAAACCAAACTAGAGATCAAGAAGATCTACTACACTTGTTTACAATTGTAAACTACCCAGAAACCCAATAAAACCCAGATGATTGTGAGAGAATCGTTTATGTGTGAAACTGTGAAATAGCAGCGTAAGAGATAATGAAACCCTAGCTGATTAGATAGATTATATAGCCCACAAACTTTCACTTTAAACCCTGCACAACCAGAACTAACAAACAACACCCAAAAGTTATAAGTTAGAAAACTAGTTATAGAAAAGTTACATAATAACCCCCTGAAGGTTCATCTGTTTGTCATACAGAATTGATACTTTCAACATAAACCAAAGGACATGTACATCGATGAACGTTGTCGCTTATCAACGTTTTTCCAATTTATCTTAGAAGATATCCATTGCTCTATATATTAATTTTGTTTTACACCGAAGTACCGAACTATCTTTTTACTAACTTTTAACTATCAAAATGTGCAAAAGTCTTATGCAAAAGTTTGTTTTACACTAAACATGTATACTTGAATAACCAATGTTATATTGTAGTAGTGGATTGAATAAATGACTTGACGAAATGTTTAGGTTTGAGAATGAGAAAATGGTTTTATTCTCACGTATAGATGTTAGTTACGTGGAAATAGAATTCAAAAGAAAAAGAGTAAACAACAAAATGCATGTCTCTTAGTTGCAAATTTTCGCTGTTTACATTTTTGTTAAAAATGTTGAGCTATTATCATCGTTTCATTAGTAAAAGTCAAACAGTTAACATCCTCAAAAACCATCGATGCAATTATGTCATCCGCTAGCATGGATGTCATATATAAGGGTTTTTCGTTTAATAACTAAAACTCAAAATCTTTACTTGCAATTGACCCATTAGATCTACCATTACCTGCGACCTATATTAACAGATAACATAAAACAATTTACATCGTTAGTTCATATGGATGTAAAACTTAACCACAGTTCTATCATATCTTATCCTAATTATATATAAAAGAAAATGTGTTCTCTTAAAACCTAAAAAATCTTAACTGTATATAAAGGGAAAACAAAAATTTACGGTGATTAATTTTTATGCTTAAAATATCCTTTAATCTTAATGTGTTACGGAGTAATATTTTAAAGGAAAAAACTTGTCATATATGTTGTTTGCTTGTCTTGCTGGCCATACACAACAAGTGCAATAAAAAAAAAAACTATGTCCGTTTTATTATTTAACATATATATTATTTTTGTAGAGCTTAATATAACCGGGCGAAATGGATAATAATTGTGTAAGATGGTCTTTTACTGAGGTGGTTATATTCTAACAGATGTTTCTGATCTTTCGTTCAAAACCACCTTTTATTCATATCAACTGTTTTCATCTCGATTTGTGCCAACTTTTAAAATTAGAACACGTAAATACAAAAGTACAGTTATGAAGCAACTTTAATTTAGAAGTGTGCATTATGCAACATGGTTTATCAAATTTTACACTGGTTATATCGTGTTATCAAACAAGGTCGCGAGTTTACGTATAAATATTTGAACGCATATATTCCCAAGTTTGCGAAGTCACAAAAAAAATCAAAAAATCCAAACACTACGGCTAAACAAGATAAAAAAGAATCTGCCAGGTTCGTCTTGATATACTTTTTGTGTTTCCGGCCTCTTCTCATAATGATGATGTATAAACAGTGACGGAACTTAAACTTTTATCGGAAGGGCCAAAACATAAATTATTATATGTACAAGAAGATTTTAAAGAGTTAACTTGCATAACAAAAGAAAAAATAATCACAACTTCACAAGAACACTAAAAATGCTGGTTTCTCTAATGAAAACTTCACAAAATACCCCTAAACTTTTAGTTATATTGCACTAACAATGCTTGACTTTGGGGGGCGGCGGGAACCTCCTCTGCCTCCACAAAGGTCCATCGTTGGTTGTAGAGGCCCAATTGGGGGTAATGATCTGCCAAGATTCTTCTTTCTTGATCTCGACATCCTGATCCCTAGTAAAAGATGAAATATCAAATTTATCTATTTTAGGGCAGTATGTCATATATATCACTGATAAGCGCGCACAGCCACCTCCCAGAGCTACTAATCCTCTTTTGTCAAGGCTTTTACATCTATTCACATGAAGTATCTCCAAATTTTGACAATACGATCACTAGTACAACGGGGAGCACTCCCGTCGACTTTTTTTCGACGGTCCCGTCGTCTAGTCGACGGCAAGGAGTGCTCCCGTCGACTTGACGACGGAAGCAGGTCGACGGCAGTTCCCCGTCGGGAACGTCCTTCCCGTCGACAGTCCCGTCGACAAACAGTGGGTCCCACGTCATTTTCAGTCAACCAAAAAGTGTGTCCGTCAAATCCGTCCCGTCGACGTGTCGACGGGAACGTAAATATAATTAACAAATTGGTTAACTAATCTTAATATAGTTATTTAATTCTTTTAATTATCCCGTCGACAAGTCGACGGGAACATTAAAATACTATTATTTTTTGATTGATGGTCCCGTCGACATGTCGACGAGAGCATTTAAATTCCATTATGTTTGATGGTCCCGTCGACATGTCGACGAGACCATTTAAATACCATTTTTTATATTTGATGGTCCCGTCGAGTCGACGGTAATATTATTACACCCTGCTAATAGCAGGGTGCAAATGCAGCAGATTTCCAGATTTTTTCCGGAAAATTTTCCAGATTTATCACGAGATAAATTAAGATGCTTGAGACCACCTCCACTTAAAACAGCAGAAACACCCTCGGAATCAAACGGACAATTTTTAGCTTCTAAACAAGCCAAAGTAGGAGAAACCCCTTGGAAACCTTTACCAAGGATTTTATCACAGCCAGATATCCAGAGTTTTGTAAGTTGACGACAATTTTGGCTAAGACACTGAACTCCATTGTCGGTTATTCCAGAACACAAAGAAAGATCAACGTGTTTCAAAGACTTACAAGATTCTGTTAATATTTGCAATCCGTAATCAGTAATAAGCATTTATAAAGACCGACAACAGAAAACAATGGACAACCTGAAGCAACATAGGAAAGCCCCTTGTCAGTAACACGAGAAAAAAAAAAAAGATTAAGAGATTGCAATTTAGAGCCATACATTTGCAAAGGCGTTAAACCTGAATCTGGAATACCCCTGGAACGGATTAAAGACAACAACTCTAAATGCCGAAAACGGTTAAGCATATTATGAATCAAGGAATCAGTAGCATGAACCTTAGAACTAGGTGTTAACTGTTTACGACTTCAGCTTTGAATGTCAGGGAAATTGTGGCATGCAAGGCCAAAATGACCAATGAGCCTTTAGTCAAATGGTAAGAGCTTCCAACCTTGTGTCAATAGACCAGGGTTCGAATCTCACCATTGGCCTAAAAGCTTTCAATTGGTACCATCCCCCACCGCAAATGCTCAGATTGACTGGTCAACGAGGGGCCTATTGGAGAAAATGGCCAGGGTTCAAAGCCCACCTCCTGATAAGTACAGTCATTGAGACATGTGCTCATTGCCTGGGGGAGGGTCCGGTTGGCATCCTTAGGATGCATGGGACCAGGGTGATCCCACCGTTCTTCACCTTTTGGAGAATATAACGGGGCGAAATGGATAATAATTGTGTAAGATGGTCTTTTACTGAAGTAGTTATATTCTAACAGATGTTTCTAATCTTTCCTTCAAAACCACCTTTTATTAATACCAACTGTTTTCATCTCGATTTGTGCCACGCAGAGTAGATGATGATATGTTTTTGTTCCCAGCGAACATATGCATGAAAAGAGAGACATGGTACGTTTGGTCAATTTTTAAAATTATAACATGTAAATACGAAAGTACAGTTATGAAGCAACTTTAATTTAGAAGAGAGAGTGCATTATGCAGCATGGTTTATCATATTTTACACTGGTTATATCGTGTTATCAAACAAGGTCGCGAGTTTAAGTATAAATATCTGAACGCATATATTCCCAAGTTTGCGAAGTCAGAAAAAAAAAATCAAAAAATCCAAACACTACAGCTAGACAAGATAAAAAAGAATATGCCAGGTTCGTCTTGATATCCTTTTTGTGTTTCCTGCCTCTTCTCATAATGATGATGTATAAACAGTGACGGAACTTTTATTGGGAGGGCCAAAACATAAATTACTATATGTACAAAAAGATTTTAAAGAGTTAACTTGCATAACAAAAGAAAAAGTAATCACAACTTCACAAGAACACTAAGGAACGCTTGACTTTGGGGGCGGCGGGAACCTCCTCTGCCTCCACAAAGGTCCGTCATTGGTTGTAGAGGCCCAATTGTGGGTGATGATCTGCCTTGATTTTTCTTTATTGATCTCGACA
Organism: Artemisia annua; assembly: GCA_014162995.1. Classification (NCBI taxonomy): domain Eukaryota; kingdom Viridiplantae; phylum Streptophyta; class Magnoliopsida; order Asterales; family Asteraceae; genus Artemisia; species Artemisia annua. Next base: position 50,889 of record LBNU01001681.1, on the reverse strand, counting down.
TCCTGTCTCTGATACTTAGTAAAAGTTGAAATATTAAAGTTTTTACATCCATTCACATGAAGTATCTCCAAATTTTGACAATATAATCCAATCGACCGCCAACCATGATCCGTGATCTTGTCACAACCTGATAAGTTCCAGTCTTGCAACAACGGGCAACCTTGTGCAATTTTCGTTATAGTAGCATCCTCGACAAAGTTGCAGTTCTTGAGGTCAAGGGTTTCAATATGTGCACCAAATCCTAAACCAATTGCTGCCAGGTCATACTCCCGAGGGTATTTGTCACGAGATAAATTAAGATACTTGAGACCGCCTCCACTTAAAACAGCAGAAACACCCTTAGAATCAAAGGGACAATTTTTAGCTTCTAAACAAGCCAAAGTAGGAGAAACCCCTTGGAAACCTTTACCAAGAATTTTATCACAGCCAGATATCCAGAGTTTTGTTAGTTGACGACAGTTTTGGCTAAGACACTGAATTCCATTGTCGGTTATTTCAGAACACAAAGAAAGATCAACGTGTTTCAAAGACTTACAAGATTCTGTTAATATTTGCAATCCGTGATCAGTAATGAAGCAGCATTTATAAAGACTGACAAAAGACAACAATGGACAACCTGAGGCAACATAGGAAAGCCCATTGTCAGTTACACGTAAACAAAGCGAAAGATTAAGAGATTTCAATTTCGAGCCATACATTTGCAAAGGCGTTAAACCTGAATCTGAGAGACCCCTGCAACGCATCAAAGACAACGACTCTAAATGCCTAAAACGGTTAAGCATATTACGAATAAAGGAATCAGAATCATGGATAACCTTATTACTAGGTGTTAACTGTCTACGAATTGAACTTTGAATATCAAGGAAATTGTGACATGCAAGGCCAAAAGAATCTCGATCAACTTTCCTATCTATTTTCTCAAATATAAGACTCAAAGCGTCATCTGGAAGCTGTGGAGTAGGCCGGATGCGCTTATTATGGTTTTTAACACCTGGATCCATTTATCTAACTAGCTATAAAATATGAACCTAAATAATACAACTAAATTACCCAAAGAGATAACTCACGAGTTCAGGAGATTCAGATATCTTCTATAAAAAACGAGAAACTAGTACGAGTAATAAAATATATGAAAAGCTAAACTAAACATAAAAAAGAAAATAGAGGAAGAACTAAACCTCGATACTAAGAAGCTGCAAATCTCGACAACAAAGAAAGATAATGTATACTTTAAGCCTGTGTCCCTATTTATAGACTTAAAGGAAAAGTCGATTTAACCAATCCGGCCAAGTCGGTTTATCTATACAAGTCGGTATATATCCCGGAAAAAAAAGGAAACGTTTCTGGGCCTTGCGTTTCTGGGACACGTGTGGTTCACATTAAAAAGGAAAAACTTGATGTAACGGTGAAAAGATGAATGACTACATGGGGAAGATGACGATAGGCAATTAATGATTGCAATTAGCTTTTGTGTTTGGAGTTATGTGATAGTCACGTGTGATCCACATTAAAAATGGAGCTTTTTTAAGTCTTTTTTATTTCAACTTACTAACCATTGTGCATGTTCATTTTCGCATAATTTGTAGAGTTTTCACTTTTGTATTTTCATTCAATACTCGTATTTGACGGAGTAATACTATAATGCTCTCAACTTTATGGAGCATTCTATATTTCTGACATGATTTATATTACGATATGTGTGATTTTAAAAAAGAAAGATAATTTGATTTGATAGTTGGTAAGGTATAAATTAATTTAACCGCTAGTACATCCTTTTTTTCGTATAAAATTACTAAAAATAAGATTTTGCGTTTCTTATATTATTTAACTCTTACATTGTTTGTTCTAAAATAAAATAATGACATTTTAGTCATAACAATTTAATATTGGATGCTTGATGTTTGATGTTTTATTTATTTTATTAATAATTATATATAAAATTATATAAAACATAAAAACGTTTCTGGCCGTACCAATTTCTTGAATTTTGAGACATTAGCGTTTCTAAGTCCTCATTTCCGTATCCGTCCACGTGCAACATAAGGTACATTAATATTGGCTTTTTTAACCTTTTGTGGCTACTGAAAAACCGTGATGACCATTTTACTATGTGAGTTTGCGAAAATTGCAAGCACCGTCCTTAAGGTAAATTACATAAATGGTCCCTGTGGTTTAGCNAGATAACTCACGAGTTCAGGAGATTCAGATATCTTCTATAAAAAACGAGAAACTAGTACGAGTAATAAAATATATGAAAAGCTAAACTAAACATAAAAAAGAAAATAGAGGAAGAACTAAACCTCGATACTAAGAAGCTGCAAATCTCGACAACAAAGAAAGATAATGTATACTTTAAGCCTGTGTCCCTATTTATAGACTTAAAGGAAAAGTCGATTTAACCAATCCGGCCAAGTCGGTTTATCTATACAAGTCGGTATATATCCCGGAAAAAAAAGGAAACGTTTCTGGGCCTTGCGTTTCTGGGACACGTGTGGTTCACATTAAAAAGGAAAAACTTGATGTAACGGTGAAAAGATGAATGACTACATGGGGAAGATGACGATAGGCAATTAATGATTGCAATTAGCTTTTGTGTTTGGAGTTATGTGATAGTCACGTGTGATCCACATTAAAAATGGAGCTTTTTTAAGTCTTTTTTATTTCAACTTACTAACCATTGTGCATGTTCATTTTCGCATAATTTGTAGAGTTTTCACTTTTGTATTTTCATTCAATACTCGTATTTGACGGAGTAATACTATAATGCTCTCAACTTTATGGAGCATTCTATATTTCTGACATGATTTATATTACGATATGTGTGATTTTAAAAAAGAAAGATAATTTGATTTGATAGTTGGTAAGGTATAAATTAATTTAACCGCTAGTACATCCTTTTTTTCGTATAAAATTACTAAAAATAAGATTTTGCGTTTCTTATATTATTTAACTCTTACATTGTTTGTTCTAAAATAAAATAATGACATTTTAGTCATAACAATTTAATATTGGATGCTTGATGTTTGATGTTTTATTTATTTTATTAATAATTATATATAAAATTATATAAAACATAAAAACGTTTCTGGCCGTACCAATTTCTTGAATTTTGAGACATTAGCGTTTCTAAGTCCTCATTTCCGTATCCGTCCACGTGCAACATAAGGTACATTAATATTGGCTTTTTTAACCTTTTGTGGCTACTGAAAAACCGTGATGACCATTTTACTATGTGAGTTTGCGAAAATTGCAAGCACCGTCCTTAAGGTAAATTACATAAATGGTCCCTGTGGTTTAGCAAAAATTGCATCCACCGTTCCTAAAATGGCAGACAGTAAAATTGCATCCACCGTCGCTCAGGGAAACAACCTCTGTTTTTGCGGGAAAATGGCGGACAGCAAAAAAATTTCGCTAGCAGCACTATACTCCCGCAAGTCTTCAAAGAGAAAAAATATTTCTTAAATTTTGATGTGTGTGTTTTTTGTGAAGATTGAGTTGGGAATATTTTTAATAATAATAAATGGCAAAATAAAGTAAGAGAAAAAAGGAAAAGGGAAAGATGATGGAAAGTAATAAAAAAAATGATAAAATGATGACATGCAGNGGTGAAGGGGTGTTTTTTTTAGCATTAATGTTGTTTGATAGAATTTTGGTCTTAAAATGATATCACGCTTTATTTTGTTGTACAATATGCTTACTTTGTTGTAATTATAAAAATTGGGTGCATTAAACTGTTGTAAACCATGCTTAATTTCTTGTAAGTCTTAAAATTTTGGAGAGAGAGTCATTCATGCTTTATATGTAGTATAGATTCTATATTTTTGACATGATTTATATTACGATATGTGTGATTTTTTTTGAACAGATATGTGTGATTTTAAAAAAGAAATATAAAAATTGACTTGATGGTAGGTAAGGTATAAATTAGTTTAACCGAAAGTACATCTTTTTTCGTATAAAATTACTAAAAATAAGGTTTTGCGTTTCTTATATTATTTAACTCTTACATTGTTTGTTCTAAAATAAAATAATGACATTTTAGTGATAACAATTTAATATTGGATGTTTGATGTTTGATTTTTGATTTTTTTTTAATTAATAATTACATATAAAATTATATAAAATATACAAACGTTTTTTGCCGTACCCGTTTCTTAAATTTTGAAACATTGGCGTTTCCGTCCCGTCCCCGTTTTCGTATCCGTCCCCGTACAACATAGGGTACATTAATATTGGCTTTTTTAAACTTTTGTGGGTAGTGAAAAATTGTGATGACCATTTTACTCTGTGGGTTGCGAAAATTGCAATCACCTTCCTTAAGGTAAATTACATAAATGGTCCCTGTGGTTTAGCAGAAATTGCATCCACCATTCCTAAAATGGCAGACAGCAAAATTGCATCCACCGTCGCTCAGGGAAACAACCTCTGTTTTTGCGGGAAAAATGGCGGACAGCAAAAAAATTTCGCTAGCAGCACTATACTCCCGCAAGTCTTCAAAGAGAAAAAATATTTCTTAAATTTTGATGTGTGTGTTTTTTGTGAAGATTGAGTTGGGAATATTTTTAATAATAATAAATGGCAAAATAAAGTAAGAGAAAAAAGGAAAAGGGAAAGATGAGGGAAAGTAATAAAAAAAAATGATAAAATGATGACATGTAGCTGATTTGGCGAGAGAAAACCGCTGGCCGCACCATGTGCAAGAACCAAATCTTGCGAAAGTTCATCATGGACATGTAATTTGAAGAATTAGACGATACCTTCAAACTTAAGATATTTTGTATATCATGTCAAAGAAATTTCAACCATAAAATGATAGTTATCTTCGTACTTGGATATTCAGAGTTTCTACAACGATCTTCGATTTTGTAACAACAATCGAAGCTGTTTGCGAAAAAAAATAATAATAATAAAAAATAAAAAAAAAAAAATAAGTTGCATCTTCCTTATATTACAGCAAAGACCATCCATAAGGACATAACAAGCATCAGTGCCAATCTTTAGATACATAAAAAGTACACATCATACCTCACACCAAAGAAAACATAACCATAGTTCATAGTTTCATATCCAAATACTCTATAGCATATTAGCATACCACAACACTCATTTACGAAGCTTTATGACAAACATCACCATCACATACCCACCCCTCATTTGGTTTCTCGTCCTCCTTCACAGCATTTGCCACCTCATCGTTCCCGTTAGTTTCTTTGAGAGCACAATCAGGATGCAGATCAAAGTTACAATCTTCACAGTTATAAGCCCAAATCTTCCCATCTTTATCACACCCATCACACGTATACCTTTGTGAACGAGTAAGAACAAGCTCATGCTCTGGATGCATATCATGTTTCACTTTGTTAGGCCAGTCCTTTGCCATGTCAGCAAACTTAGCTTCTATCTCAGCCATACGCTCATCGGTAAAAGGGAATGCCTCAGCACCATGAAGCATGACGAGTCCTCTAGTCTCTGTTGTGATTGTCTTTCCTGTTGGTCCTAAAGCTGCCAACAATGGTATGCCGTTGACTTTGAACAGACGGCTCAGAGATTGTTTCCTTTTGTCACCAAAGGGAAGTGACAGCCATGGCATAGTGGAGTAGTACTCGTCGTATGAAGCTTGGTCTCTGTCACTAGAGATGAAGATCACTTCAAATGCCTCGTGTTTGGTTTTGATCTCATGATATGTTTCAACGAGCTTTGGAGTGAAAGAACGACACGGGGGACACCAATGTGCGGAAAAGTACAGTAAGATGTGTTTACCGACCAGATCAGATACAGGAATCTACAAAAATGACCAAGCATCAGTAATGAAACAACAGAATTAAAAAGTAGCCAGATAGTGAGTCAAATGTCTTTGGCAACGGGTGCGGGTCATTTTTAGAACGCGTCAATATAGGCTGGGCTGGGTTCTTTATAAACAATTTAACATTATTCTTAATGAATGTGTAACCATGATTTCCGAAACAATGTTTAAATAAAAAACGTTGCATTGAAAATCAGACTTTCAGCAGTTTTTAACCCATCGGACTAGTTCTGTAATACGTCTACCCCAAATCAACCCATTTATATGTAAACGGGTTGTTGCCACCTCTTTTAGAAATGGACCATTTTTTCCAACAAATAGCATATTTACAGTATATTAATAGCATACCTTCGCTCCATCTTTCCCGAGTACAAAATCAAGATCTCCTGAAACCAACACCGACTCTAGAGTTTGTGCTTCCTGTTTAGCCTTTTCTATCTTTTCTAGCTCAGCGAACTTATCAGGTGTAAATGGGTAGGCAATAACACCATGTTCTTCAACAGCATCAGCAACATTGGGATGAAGAGTTTTACCATCTGGACCAATAACGACTAAAGTAGGAAGGGTCGAGAGCTCAAAATACCGAACTAGCTTCTCACATTTTTTGTCCTTGAAAGGAAGTGAAAACCAAGGGAGACCACTAAACTCTTTGTTAAAAGATTCTTCGTTGTCATCAAGGGGAATCATAACAATTTCAAAGTTCTCTTCCTTCGCCTTTAACTCGTTGTATACTTTGACAAGTGTACCAGTGAAATCAGAGGATTTCTTGTATGTAGACAGCATAAAATATAGGCCGACTGTCTTCCCTTCAAGGTCGGTAACAGACACCTAACATAAACGTAAAGAAACATGTGTTAATTAGATAACAGAATATGAAACATCATTGCACAAAAGAAAGGGGAAAATATAATGTAGGGATCTGCTTATTTTAAGCAGAAGCAGATAAGCATATGCTCTTTTGGACTATCCAAACATTCCAAATTGCTTATCTACTAGAAAACAAACATATAAGGAGAAAAAAAATAAGTAATAACAAACACCCCTCTTAGACTCACCTTCTCGCCATTAGCTTTGATGACATAGTTACGAGATGGAGATTCGAGAATGGTCCTCAAAGACTGATTCTTTCTCGCTTCTTCCTCCTGATCTTTGATCTCTTTGACACGTTCTGGAGTAAACGGGTATCCTTCTGATCCATATTCTCCAATGATCATGACCCCACTATCAGTCAAAACTTTCCCACTTTCATCAAGGAATACAAGATGAGGTATTCCACTGACTTTAAAACAACCATCTAAAGCCTCTCGGGTTTTGGTATCAGAGTGTGGAACAGCAAGCCAAGGCATCTTGGAGAAATAGCCGTTAAAGGATTCCTCATCTTCATCAGCTGAGATGAATACAATCTCGAAGTCACCTTTGTCAGCAAGTTCATTGTACACATCTATTAGATTCGGTGTGAACCTTTGACATGGTGGGCACCACGATGCAGAGAAATATAAGCCCACCTTTTTTCCATTCAAGGTGCTAACTGCAACCTGTCAAAATTTGGCAAGAGAGCGACCTTTAATGAGCCGAGAGAAGTTACTACTGTCTACTAAAACTTATTGAGGTTAATACGCAGACAGCCGAATGTAAGAAATGAGCAATGACAGACAAGCAATGAGCATGTGCTTCCAACAAAAAAGCTTTCTACCTCTCTTGTATTCAATTCATTCAGATTCATTATATGAATAAAATCAAATCAAGGCCTACCTAAAGCTTGCAAAGAAACTGACAACTTGCCGTGGTTTTTATCTGTGAATTTACTTTTTCTACTTGCTAAACTTTTCAAATCAATTCAAATTATGGTAAACTGTCACCCAATCAGTAAAAAAGCCAAATACATTCTACTTTGGAACAACACTTTCCTGATTCACCTCCATCTCTCAGTCTCTATCATCATTCATAAACTCCAAAAGAGAAAAATTATTGTCATAATGTCTCCTATTATGATACCTCCCCCCTTTTGTTTAACTCTTAATTTTCACTTCAGTAACCCGAACCTTGATACTTTTTTCTCTGATTATTTATTTTCATTTTGTTACATTTTTTGTTTCTAGTAACTCGTTTTATACTCTACACCAATATCTTAACTCAAGAACCCCAAATAAGGTCTCGATTTCAGTGCAAATAATCCCCTCAAAATCAAGCAGTACAGATACATAACAAAGTTAACATAGCAACTACTCCATAGTATATTAGTACTGAATCAAATAGCTTAATTTCCAGTCAAACACATATCTCATCTCAAAGATCAAATCTATACTGATTTAGCATCACTACAAAATATTCAAGCTTAGCAGATTCATTATAAATTATTCAATTTTATTAGCACTGATAATCGATCCTACATATGAACTGCATAAATCAACTGATGGTCATAAGCTCGTAACTAAAACAATCACATGTTCATGACCAAACCATCATGCAAACAATTTACCACAATTAACACTCTAATCACATCATTTAAACATCCTAATTCATCACACAATCTCATGATCACTAGACTACAAATAACATTCTGATGGATAACTTCATTTCCAGTCAGACTTGTAACTCTCGAAAGCCCGAAACCATGCTTATTAATCATCAAAATCATCGCTAATTCATTTACTTTAATTACTAATCATCGTAATGCGTTTCTTATTTTCCATAACTATACTCTTTAACCTACACATATATAATGCATAAATCAACTTATCAACCTTTTTTTTTTTTCTTTTCTTTTTATACTTTTATGTTTGAAGTATTTAAGAAACAAGAAGTGGTAATGAGACGTAGAAATAAGCCTGTAAAAATTAAAGCGGAAAAAAGTGAATTTGCCTCATATGTATAAAAATAGACAAACACTAACATCTACGCGTCTACCAACATAAGAAGAAATAACAAACCCACTTTTGTAGAAACATGTGTGCCGGCATACATAAGAGAAAAGCAACAAAAGCTCTTTTTCTAAAACGTATGCGCGCTTACTTTTTTTAAAAAAAAACAAACGCAACCTTGGGTTAGGTGGAACTTATATTTTTATAAAGCTGTTTGGCGAATTAGTTGAAGCAGAAACTTATTAATGTAAATTCGCATAAGAATACATCAAATCAAATTCATATATATTTCCAAGTTAATCCATTACATTTTCAAGGGTATTTAAGTAATTTGACTAGCTATACGCCCATAAGCCCATTTCAACTCGCTTAGCACAAGCCCCTGTAAGCCCACATAAGCCTTACGCCAAACACAACCTACTAATTCATCATCAGTTATTTCAAGTAGTAATAAATTTAACAAAACGCATTTCTTATTTACAGCTACACAAATTCACAATAAATTAAACAAACTGATCATTTAATCAATTTAAATGCTGACAACTTGATCATCACAATTAACACTCTAATAAGTTCATATATTACTGAATTGAAAATCGGATATATATATATACCTGATCACCGTTGTTACGGATGAGGTAGTTTCGTTCAGGAGATGAAAGGAGTGATTGGACATCGTGAACGTCAACGCTTTCCGCCATTGTTTATTTGTTGTAGTTTTTTTTTTTTTGGAGTAGTAGTAGTGATTGTACCGAAGAAATGTTGGGGGGTTTTATAGGCGTGGTTTCAGGAGGTTCTAGAAACTCGTCTTGTGTAGCAAGTTATTAACGACACCGCGTTATGATTTTATTTTATTTTTATTTTTAACTAAACTAGTTATAATGCCCAAGCACGTGTGGGTTTTTTTTTTAAAATTTTTTTGAATCATATATTTTTATTTATTAAAAAACAAATAATTTAATCTTTGTTTTATTTGATTTATGATGTTTAATTATAGTTTTTTTATTATTAAAGATAATTATTTAAAAATTTTAATTCTATTGTTAACTGCATCTTATCTATATTTTTTGTATTTATCTTCTACTTGTGTTATAGATAAATATAAAATGTTACTTAATAAAAAAATAATCTTTTTCTTTAAATAAAATTATTACTAAATAAGATATAATTTGATTTTTTTGAAATGAAAAAGGGGTTTTGTTTTATTATATAAAAGATTCTCATATTCACACTACACCAAATATGTCTTTTCTTTTTATTTTGAAAATGATCGAGAAACTTTAAAAATTTAATTGGACACTTCATTGTATGCAGTAAACAGTTATACTTTAGGTATAACCTGTTTTAACTGTTTGTACATTGATTGTCTCAATACATTTTTAAAATGTGTCAATCATTTCCTTTTACATTTGCACACTTTTAAATTTGTGTAAAGATGTGTATAAATGAAAAAATAAAGACACATCTGTTATGAAACACTCGTCTCAATCATCGCATTTGCACAACCTTTATTTTTACATTTTCAAATGTCACGATAGAGGTGACTATTCCACATAAAAAGTGTGTATATAACTGTCAGGTTAACAAACGTGATGCATTCGTCTCAATCTTCGCATTTGAAAGCGTAAGATTAGGTGTAGTTGTGACCAACGACATTATCGTTAAATCAGCGTTGATGGCATATCAATATTAATAACACAAGCTCACTAATTATATGCTAACGAAAGCCCATTACCAAACATTCAGCAATGGCCATTACCAAGACTTAATAAGCCCAACTATACTCCCAGGCCATACCTGGCATAGGAAAGCTCTTCATGCCGTATAACAGACACGCATGGGGCAACTGTCCCCTAATTGCCACTAACGTTCAAGATATAATCTAACATATGACAATGGAAGACACACAAGCAAGAATAACGGATACAGTCATGACCTGATACGAGCTTAGGAGAAGCTGCCACCTATCTTGCTTGTCGACTCGTTGGATGATCAACACCTGACATATTTACAGCCGTTGATTATCCACGTTTGATTTATCCTTAAACCTTAAATGTCTCTCTATAAATAAAAGGCATCTCACACACAAAAGAGATCCAACTCCACTACACTATCTCATATTTTTTCACACAGTAAAAACACAAAGTTACATGGTTTGTTTGAGTGTTACACAAATTCTTGATTGTTAATCATAATGTTTGGGTCCTTTGGCCTTACCAACGTGTGAATGAGGACTTTCATACACATAGCTAAAAATAAAAGTTCTATATAGGTATAGTTGCCAATAGTAACATGATTATTGTTATTTATTTATTCTCACGCTTATAAATCCATTTACACAATATCTAGTAAGGTTGTGTTTGAACTTGACTTAATTGACTTAATATGAAGAAAAAAAATGAATTCAGAAAATTATATGAAAGTTTTTTGTTCATGACTTAATAGAAAAATATGACTGAAAATATAAAATGATACAATTAAAAATGTATGCCTTGAGTATTTTTTATTTTAACATGACTTAATATAAAATTTAAACAAACAAGCGCTAAGTCAAATAAATTTATACTTATAGCAAGACGTAACCTGACGATTGAATTTACATCCAGAAAAAAGAATTACAGCACGACTTGAGTTTTACAATGATTGTATAGCAATAAATGAAATCGTAGTGCATTCATATCGATCTTGAAATTGGCACGAAATTTCTTTCTACCTAATTATTGATGTACCATTAATAATACTCCTAACCTTGTAAATCTATTGTTCACGTTTCTATTTTTATTGTGTTTACGTATGATATGTAAATCGGCATTGAGAGTGGATTGATATAGTTGTATTGTTTGATTTCCCGTGTTCAACGGTAATGACCCGATAAATTGATAAAGATAAAGAAGCTCGGGTTATATTTAAGCAAACCATGTATAGACTGCGTGTGAGGCAGTATTTGCCCAAGTGTGTGAAAGTTGTGAGGTTTGTGTATGAAGCCTTCTAATTAAAGAGAGGCTTGTAGGGTCTAAAGATAAACATGTGAGGAATGATCAACTCCTGTGGGGAGGCCACACGTTGATCATCTGATGAGCAGACAAGGAGGACGGGTGGTCTCTCCTCCTTGGCTCGTACAAAATGGTGCCTGTCGTACGTCCCTACTATCATATGTCAGATTGTACATCTTAACCGTTAGTGACAGTTGGTAAGCATAGGTACCATGCGTTCACCATATCCTGATGGGATTCGCCAGACCAAGTGTAGCCTGGGTTTCTAACCGGGCTTGCTATCAAATGTTTATTGATGGGCCTTTAATAATGGGCTTGATTCGTGCGTATATTTAGTGGGCTTGGGCCGCTAATATTGATACGATATCGAGTCCCGAAGTTTAGTATTATATAATGTATGAGTGATATGATGTTGGACTATTTAACTGAGTCCCCCAAGCTCGTGTTGCGCTGCCAGGGTTCCCTCTCAGGCTAAATGTTCTTAGGCTTATGTCACGTTTTTGTAATAATGACCGGTTGTAGGCTATTTTTCCTCGATCAGGTTTTTTGAGCTATGCTGGGAAAGATGAGCATTTAATGTTTGCGTGGGAAGTGTAAGAAAATATTCTTTTTAGAATGATTCGCTATCTTTGGGATTTGATGTCTTGTTGTTGTCTTTTCAACTGCAAGCCTCTGTTGCAAAAATCGGCCAAGGCGGCCGATTAATCGGCGATTAATCGCTAGGCGGGGTTTGACCGCCACGATTTTCACAAATTGGCCTTATTAATCGGTTTGGTCAAAAATCGGGCATAAATCGGTCAAATCAGACATAAATCGGCCAAATCGGGCATAAATCAGCCAAATCGAATAAATCGGCCACTAGGTTACCTATAAAAATCGGTCAAATCAGATGTAAATCGGGCATAAATTGGCCAAATCGAAAAAAATTTGGCTAGATCGGCCAAATCGAGCATATAGTTTCAAAATTTTATAATTTTATATATAAAAATCCAATCCAATTAATCCCCGCCTAATTGATTAATCGCTAGGCGGTACCCGGCCGCCCAGCTACCGCCTAGCGATTTTTGCAACCTTACTGCAAGCGAAGTCACAATACACCCAAACCGTCCCACTCTCTTAATTTCACTTTCTAATCAGCGGCTTCGAAACAGTGCCGACTTTCAATTTTATTTTAATGAATGTTATATATCATAATAAATGCAATCGTACTGCGTTCATATAGATCGTTAAGTTTTTTTTTTTTGAAATGTAAATTTCAACTTAGAATTGACCACCTTCGCGGACAACGAAGGCCCCATCGCCACCCCGCCAGACTATGTTGTCTTAACCGGGTCCACGCTGATCTCAGGTGGTAACGAGTTTCCCCCGGAAACCGTACTGCCTCCACACAAGTTACCTTGCTGGAGTAACAGCCGGATGAAAACCGGGCCATGCTCAGGATTCGAACCCCCGCAGCGAGTGGCTCAAAGGTTCAAATCCATCATTGCAATATATCTCCGGAACAATATGGTCTGCAAGTGGACCACAAGTGAGGACTTCCCGGGTGGTCACCCACCCGGTACTACTCCCACTTGTGGGTGCTTAACCATGTAAGCCCCACCCACTAGACCACAAGTCCTTTGATCATATAGATCGTTAAGTTGCCATGAAATTTCTTTCAACCAAATTATTGATGTATCATTAATAATACTACTTTATAAAAGTTGTGGTAGACACAGGATAAAATCAAGAGGAATACTTTTTTATATTTTGCCTATACACCTCAAAAACTATGCACATGAAAATTTCGAGTAAACTTAAAAAAGTCATTCACCAAACTATATGCATGAAAATTTCGAGTAAACTTCAAAAAGTCATTCACCAAGTTTGTTCAGTTATAGCTCAAAAAAAAAAAAAAAAAACAAGTTCGGTCAGTTTAACACTATTATATTTCAGGAAATTATTGTCAAAATATAATTTTATAAAGACAATGAGAAGAAATATTATCCATTTAAGATTTTTTTATGATGATCAAAGTGAAAAGTTTTTGTAAAATATTTTTCAGGGATGTAAGAGTCTTAGCGTTTGACTCTCAAATGTACGGAGTAATTGCAAAAAACTTTGGACATTAATGTAATACCCACAATTATACATCACATGCTGTTTTCTTGAGATTTCTCTTTGATAATCGATCAAGACCACTGTGTTATAGTTCTACCTATGAAGTTGGTCATCCATTAGTTTCTATTATTAATAGGCTCACAAATTCATTACAATTTAGCCATGAACTCTTCTAGAACTAAACGAGTGGATGATATTGTTTTGTAAATCTCAAAAAAAGTAAAGTTAGAAGTTCAAACAACTATACCCATAATCTATCCTATCTAACATTATATTATAAAATCGCTCAACATTTTTTTGAGCGTGATAAAATAAGAAAACAACGTGGTTTAATCAAAAATAGAGTTAATGGCTTGTGTTTTATGTTACGTCATGTTGTGTGAAAAAGTTTTTCTAATTAAATGATTGTGAATTTACGTACTACTTAAAATATTGAGATAATTTTATATAAATATTTGACATAATTAAAATTGTTGTTCTAAAAAAATCTATTTCGCGGATAAGTGAATATACGAGATATAATTATATAACGACGAAGCTAGAAATTTGAACCATGCATGCGTGAGTCACCGATAAGCGACACGTAGGTGTCTTATACTGTAAATAGTGTTGATGAATGAAGGATACAATTGAAGACAAATTTTCCCATGTGGCCATTTCGTTTCAAGTCTTTTTATATCCATCATTTTTTTTATTTTTTACCTTTTACTAACTTTTTTGGCTTTTTCCAGATTTTTTATGTCTATTGCACCCGAACACGTAATTTATCTCTATCGGTATCATTTAATTAGATACATTTTAGATGTCCGCACATTTAAGGCTTTTAAGTAAATTGATATATTGGTTTAGAAGGCGTTTTATTTTGAACCAAACTCCCACATACTAATGGATATCCTGACCGTCGGATCAAAAAATGATTTTAAGATAAAAAACACGGAGGCACTTCTGTCAATTCAAAAACTTACCACCACCTCCCCCTACAACCCTCTCTTTCAGAAATCTGTATAAAAAATCTCACTTTCTCTCTCTACCTCCTTAAAAAACTGCACAAACCTCAAAATCAACCGATTTTACGTCAAATATCAAAACACAAATGGAAGAATCAGAGTGCAAAGCAGATTCCATGAAAAACGGTTCAAAATGACTACTGACATTTCGAGATGAAGGACATGCTTCGACTATTGTTTAGTTGTTTTATTGGTTGTGTTTTTTAGTGTTTACTTTGGTTGAGTTCTGAGTAAAGTTTTGTAATACAGTGGATGCACACCAATGTTAGATGATATGTGTGAGTGAAAAGTATCATACGTATGTAATCACCAGTTGTATTGAGTTGAACTGTATTATG
>LBNU01001681.1:12236-30214 GCA_014162995.1 Artemisia annua | reverse complement strand
AAAAAAAAAGCGGATGGGGAAAAATAAATAAAATAAAACTTTATATAGGTGGGGTAAAATTAGGTTTAAGTGATTAAATCTTAGATTAATTTAGGCCATTAGATCAAAAAGGATAGAGGGTGGGGATTTGTCCCTTGGTATGCACCAAAAAAAGGGTATGCAATTGAATTTTCCTCTACTTCTTATAATACTAGTTTATGTATACAACAAATACCCATGGGCCCAAAAAATCCAAGATCTTCATCCAGGATCTTCATCAAAAAATCCTAAAAGGTGATGGTTCGGATTGATGATGAATCTGATAAACGTGACAAAGTTTGTAAATCATCAAAACAAACCAAGATCTTCATCAAAAAATCCCATATCTTTATCCAAATGAGAAACACAAACACAAACATATACACAAACAACACCAACACTTGACCCACATCCACACAAAACATCAAAACATCACCATCGACACCACCATCCAAACACCACTATCGACACCACCATCCAAATACCACACTCGACACCACCATCCAAACACCACCATCGACCTCACACAGATCCAGTGGTGGTGCATAATAAAATTAATAATAATAATAATAACCACAGATCCACATACCACCTCCGCCACATCACCTCCGCCACCATCACCATCTCAACCTCTGCCACCACCGAACCCATCACCATCACAAATACCAGATCTATGTTTTATTATGAGACATAAAAGAATTTATGAGAGAAAAAAGAATTCATGAAGAATTAATGATGAATTGTTCTCGATCTGTCATTTGTTTCAAAAGATGAATCTGTTAAACATTCAAAAGATGCAACTTGTCACTACTATTGTTTAATGGAAAGATTGCATTGACAAGATGATGAATTGATGATGAATCTGTTATTTGTTTCACTATGACTTGTATATGTTTGTGTTTCTCATATATGTGTTTGTGTTTGTGTTTGGAAAATGGATATGTAAATGTTTGTAATATAACATTATAGCCTTGTCCTTCAAAAATAATGTAAGTTGAGTTAATAAATAAACTAGTTGCAAAAATAAAACAAAACGAACTGCAGTAAAGGATTTGTCAAAAAAATATACATATATGACCATAACTCCTAAATGTCATAAACGAAAACGAAACTATAGTATTCATGACGTTGTCAATCTATCAACATATGTTTAACCTTTATGGACTTGAATTGTTGATGCATATTGACTTATGTTAATTGGAGTGTTTATAAAAGAGAAAGGAAAAGTGTGACAAAAAATGAAATAACAATCAAACCACAAGGACCAAAAATGTACTTAACTTTATTATGAACTTTCTAACAAAAAGACAAAATAGTGAAGTCGCCCAAGAAATGTGGGTCCCAGTCGCCCAAGAAGTACACATTGTGAGTTGTACCAGGTACATGGTGGGGCCATGTATAGGCACATGGCCCCATCCGCCCAAGTTTTGGGGGCGACCCTCTCCCCTTGGTGTATTTGGAGAAAACAAAAAAATGTGGAGCATTTAGGCTGAGTGGGTTTGTACAGATAGGGTATTTGGGGAATAATCCTTTCTTTGAAAAGAGCTTTGTACTCTAGTTATGTGGTTGCTGCAGATTGGATGGAATGATGGATAGATGGATTGCAATTACAAGTATTTGAGTCCAACGAAAGATTTGAGAAAAGTGGAGAATGGGGCCATGTGCCTACGTAACTCTCTTTACTTCGTATTGGGCCAACCTCTTTTTTTAATAAATAAGTACTGTATAATCTTGAATTCACAACAATGTTAAGATAAGAGCATCGGGTGTAACTTCCATGCCAAACTAACGCACTTTATCAGCTAGAGCTCAGGTCAAGCCACTATACCGCCCTCATCTCTTGCGTCAAAACAAAAGTGAGTGAATTAGTTTATTTTAAAGTGGGGTTTTAGTGTTTTTTATTAATTGATTTTTGTATTTAGTTTGTGTTTTAATTGGGTATAATATGTTTAAAGGCATGTCTAGTATGCAGGTATGAATATCATGGAATAAGTTTATTCTAAACAATGATGTTTGTTTGATAAATCTTGATATCAAATATGACAATGAAAGATATAATATATGGCCATTTGACACGTGTTAATAAAAGTAATCAAGCCGACGCTCTTTGCTAAAATATTTCTACGTCTACCGGAAAAAGAATATAATAACCAAGAGTTGAGATCCATAAAGAACCCATACATGTCATAGAACCTATCAACCAATCATAGCCACCCATTTATATTATCCACCTTTTTTTTTCAAAACAACATATCTTGCAAACGGTAAATCTTCAAGCTACAAAAAAAATATCATCGCGACGAGAATTAAATGATCTTTCTATAAATATGCATTGTTATATACTTTCGACGAATTTTTTTTTCGACNAAAAAATCATATATGATTCGATTCTTACGAATCATATATGATTTGTTAAAATCGAATCATATATGATTCTTACGAATCATATATGATTTTTCTGGGCGAAAAAAATAAAGTTTATCGAAAAAAAAGTTCGTCGAAAGTATATAACAATGCATGTCTATAGAAAGATAATTTAATTCTCGTCGCGATGGTATTATTTTTGTAGCTTGACGATTTACGGTTTGCGAAATATTTAAGTTTTAAAAAAAGGGTGGAAGTTTATTTTTTTATTTTGATAAAAAAAATGAGTGGATAAGATTGCTTGATGAGTTCTATGATAAAAGTTGGATCTATAAAGAACTTTTGGCTAATAACCAATACGTCGTAATGGATAGGGTGGAATTTAGTATTGGGTAATTAAATGAATCTTTCTAGAAGGGTTGTGTTTTATATCACTCATTATCAAGATTATAAATGTGAGACGCGGTATACGGTATGGCCAAACTTTGCGTTGTAAAATGGGTTATTTACACATATAGGTAACGAACTTAGAAAATTTTTCTATGTTAGGTAACGAACTATCTAAAATACTATGTTAGGTAATCAAACTTGTTGCAACCTTTAATGTTAGGTAATATGACCGTTTGACTATGTTTGATCGTTACTTAGAGGGTATTTTTGTCTTTTCGTTATATTATAATCTAAATGGATCCCACACAAAACATCCTCATTTCCCTTCATCGTTTTTTTCTCCTTTCCCTTTTGTCCTTTCCTCATCTCATATTGTAGCCGACAACAAATTCAACAACAACAAATTCATCATCTCCAAAATCAACAATCATCAGCCACAACCACCACTCCCGCCACCATCATCAGTAACCCAAAGCCACCACAACCACCCATCCACCGTCATCATCCACACACAGATCTCGCCGGATGTCGCCGAAAAAAAACGATCCCAATGCCAGATCTATGTGTATTACAAATTGTGTTATTCATTTGATTTATGTTTTAGACTCAGATCTATGTTTTGGCTAGTAGTTGGTTCGATTAATAGTGTTGTTTCGGGGATTGATTTTGGCTAAAATCTTGAAGGGATTTGTGCCATATGCGTGTTTTAGAGGAAGGTACATAAATTCATAAAAGGAGGTTAAGTTTGGTGTATTTTAGAAGAAGTTACATAGAATGGAGGCTATGATATTGATGGTGGTAACTGCTTGCTAATTGACTGAATTAATGAATGTAGATTGGAGTGGTTGAACTTTTTCTTGTTTGTGTGTAACAGCTTTTCAAAAATATCAACTTCCAGTTAACTCACGGAGATGGTGTTAACTTGAAGGAAGATATATAGATGAGCAACATTAAAAAGCTTGTTTGCAACCTCATAAGGTTTATGATATCCATCGTATTATATAATTTGTGTCATGACCACAAATAGCTCAAATCATTGCCATGTAACATGTTTTAGTTTAACAAAAAAAAGTAATTTTTTATTAACTTTATTTGACCCAAACATTTTTTTTGGTAAAGTGTGTTTGTTAACGTTATAAGTATGGTCAAACAAAAGTAACCGGCACAACCGGTTACAAGTTGCAACATTGGGCATAATTACTTAACTTTGACGGTTTTACAAAGTTTTGTTACTTAACTTAATATTTTCGAGAGTTTATTACCTAACATAGAAAAATTTTCTAAGTTCGTTACCTATATGTGTAAATAACCCTTGTAAAATCCACAACGTTATTTATGGCGTGATTTACAGTGACTCAGTTAATAAAAATATTTATAGATTTACATATTTATATCATATTTTATATTAATTAAGTTTATAAAAAGTATCATATATAAATAATAAAGTCAATAAACTATTTTTGCTTGCATCTCTTTTTTTTTTTTTTTTTTTTTTTTTTTATTTTTTTATCGCAGTTGAATTCAAAAAGCGACACGCCTCGCGCTTTATCGTGCCTTCTCACACCTCAACTACGTCACGCTTAAAACCGACGCCTTAATCTGTTTTATAGCGTGGAGATCACGTCTCATGTTATAGCGGACCCTCCCGCCAATTATACACGTATATTTTCATGTTACACATCTGTATTAATACGGGTACCAACACTTTAGCTTTGGTATCAAGTAACACTTTTAAATTCAGAAAATAGTAAGTCTCGTTTTGCTTATTCGATGAAAACAAATTTAATAGACCGCGACATATATCCAGCAGGTGTTAAATATGTTTAAATAACAAATTTCAAGTATATACCTTCTTCAAAACTTGTCTGATACAAACAAATGAAAAAAATAACTAAATGGCATCGTTAGTGCCTTAAAAATAGTTTGTTTGTTCAAGTAAGTTGATTACTAGATTGATTTATGAACCATTATCTGCTTTTCTGAAATACCTACTTGATTGTTCATCAACGGCAAATCTAAACAAACAGAATACCTAAATTAAGGTCATGGCGTCATACATAATTCCAAAGGTAGGTAAGGTAAACGAAAAGCGGCATGTTTGATTTGACTCGTCCCCAAAACTATAGGTTTTTTAGCTTGATACGTATGGTTAATTATTCGATTTTATCACGGAGATTAAGAGGGCTGGGTACACTGGCGAAAGAGGCATGCCAATTCCTCGTGGAACACCCATTGGTGCCGCCAGTTCAATGCCACTAGGGCTGTAAACAAACCGGATGAACACGGACGAAGCTTTGTTCATGTTCGTTTGTTTAATTTTAACACGACAAATAAACAGACACGAACGCTTAAACGGACGAATTTTCTTGTTCATGTTCGTTTATTAAGAAAAATGAGTTGTTCATATTCGTTTATGTTCGTTCATTAAGATATTTTACGAACCCTAAACGAACACAAAGATCGAATGTAAATGAATGTAGAAAAATAAATATAAACTTTACTTATGCATAATATTTTGGTTATAAGTGTTGCATTATTTAAACAAATCAGTTTTAAAAGAATATAATTAAAAGATATGAAATACGAACATAAACGAACGTTAATAAACGCATAATGGAACGTTCACAAACATAATAAATGGACGCGACTTGTATTCATGTTCGTTCATTTAACTAAATGAACGTAAAATATTGTTCATGTTCCTCCATTTAATATTTAAATGAACATAAACGAGCTTTCTACCGAACGGTTCATGAAGTGAGTAGTTGAGCCGGTTTTGCTAAAATGTGTTGGTTCAATGGGTTATTGGTTTAATTCAAATTTTAACGTAATTGTTTTATGAAAAGTTGAATATAACTTTTAAAACTAAATGTAATTTTTTTATTAAAATATTATTTGTATTTTAATTTAATGAATAAAATTTAGTTTGTTTAAAACAATGGAAAAGAAAAAATATGAAGGGTGGGGGCCCGTTTCACATGTTATGAGCGAGGGGTATTTTGATGTGTGAATGAGTTAGCGTTGAAACAGTAAACTGACATGTTAATGTGAAGTATTATTATTAAAACGAAAAGCAACTTTCAATAGTCAAGGAAAACATACACACGAAAGATCGTACGGAAGAGTATCCAACTGATGAGGTATGGTCTCCTCCGGATACTTTGGACGAGATACTGACAATTAGTCCTTAATATTTCTAAGACAAATCCACTCTATGATGGAGCAGTACCTGCTCATGATGCATAGTGATGGAGCAGTGTCTGATCAAGAAGCATAGTGATGGAGCAGTGTCTGCCGCAGCAGTGCCTGCCGCGGCAGTACCTGCATCGGAGCTAGTACACTGGCAGCTGACATACAAGTACAATGATGTATGAATGAGCACAGAGGCTTTGGTCCACAACTAGTACTTGTAGCATAACGACAACTTGGACCCCGAGGACCACGCCTGACACTCATCAGCGATATGTGCGCTGCCCCTAGAAGACAACTTAGTCTCCACAATCCTTTTGTCGTGGGGCTAAGCCCAGGTAGTATAAAAGGAGATGTTCACACACATGAACACACACACTCTACTCCCCACTTACCTCTCTTACTATCTCTCTCTAGTTTCCCTTACTAAAACTTATGCCAAGCATATACTTATTCTCACACCGGAGCTTGGTCTCGGATTAAAAACCCGGGGCGAGCTAACGGTGTTCTTTCTTATTTCATCCTAGAGATGAAGGAGCAACTGCAAGACTTCCTTAAGAGCAACTACGAGGCCAGATACGCGGGATTGCGACCACGCAACAGGTTTTACCTCTCAAGGGATCTTGAGAAGCTTGCAATCCCACCAGGCAGTGTACCTGACCGATGTAGTATAGTGTAGTGGTAAGTACGGGGGATTGATCGTTCTCTCACAAGGAATAGTGTTCGTTAGGTATGAAAAACTACTCTAATAGGTCTAAGGATGAGGGATGATTATTTTTGTATTTTTTATATTTTTTTAAAGCAAGTAAAATCTCGGGTTTGAAGGATTGGGCGGAATTAGTTGCTAGTCAACTAACCCAAAAACTACTATTGCAATTAAAATTAAAATAACAAGAAAATAAAAGGGTGTGAAACTTATATGGAGACAAGTGTGTTTACTTAGATTTCCTTACTCCCTAACTATCTTTCGCCGGTTAATTAGTGTGTATTAATTGCGTGGATGACGGGTGTATTCCTTAATACCATTCGTAGGGTGGCGTACGTACTTCCCCAACTCTATAAGCTCCTACTTCACTCCTATGTCGAGCCTGCTAGAAGCTCCTAACATGGGATCATTAGAATTCGCTCATGCATTAAATACAACCATAAAAACCTAGTACGCTTTGGTTCATGTTTCTTAAGACGTTCAAGTAAGTTACCGTATAGGAGGTTAGCTGATCAAGGCAGAATAAGCGGTGAAGCTTTTACCACGAGGATCGTTGTCCCAACGAGGGTTGAAATTGATCTTGTTACTCGAGTCGTGAGTTATGTGAGATGAATGGTTTAAAAGTAGAGATTTGGTTTTAGTTATACTACGAAAACTTGTTTAAAACTTAAATGAAATAAAGTACGAGAATAAAAGAAATAAGTTGAACGACAAAAGAAAACATGAATCTAAGTAAAGCGTAAAAGAAATGAGATTAAAGTTTAAACTATAAAAGAAAGAAATAAATAAAATGTTTTTGTTGTTTTATATTTTAACTAACGAAGAGAAAGTTTATACTAAGAAACGTTTAAAGATTTAATGAACTAAGGTTAAACTAATAAGAAAAGAAAGTAGCTAAGTAGAAATAAAACTAAGAGATTTCTAAAGAAAATTCGACGGAGTAACGTTTAGAAAATAACTAAATAAAACTCCACTCGATAAACGATGGAGTGAAATAAAGTCTAACTCGACTTGAAAAGAAAATGAGGAATGAAAGATAAGAAATTAAACTCGACTCTAAAAGAAACTTGGACTAGGTAAATTAAAATGATACTTGCAAAAATGCTAGAACCATACTCGCAGAAAAAGAAAGACTAGCTAAGACCATACTCGCAAGAAGCAAAGACACCATACTCGCAAGATTTCTAAGAACCATACTCGCAGAAACTAAACGAGCCTTTGATACTCGCAAAAACATGATTGCTTACTCGCAATATTAATGATACTCGCAAAGGAAGCTACCATACTCGCAATACCACATGACCATACTCGCTAATACCTAAACTCATACTCGCAAGAACCACAAAATGACCATACTCGCAGAAAGGTTAAGACCCATACTCGCAAACATGGACCTTACTCGCAAAACCCTAAAACCTTTAAAACACTACTCGCAATTCTAGGGCTTGGAACATGTAGAACTTATTTTTAACGTAAAGTAAAGATTAAAACTCAAAAGAAACTTGTGAAAACTAATTAATAAGCAAACTAAAAATCCCAAATAAGCTTAAATAAGCTCAACGAACCAAAATAAGCCTAAACCATTATCATAAGGCACGAAAACATATTCTCATGCAAAGGTGGTAAAGGACTTATAGAAGCTTTTGTAAGAATGATAAGAAACAAAATAAGCTTGAAAGATTAGAAGAAGTAATAAGATTAAAAGACCAAAATAAGCTATGAAAGATTTAAGACACCAAAATAAGCTTGCATTAATAAAAATTACACTAAGACTTGAAATAAACTAAAATCTAACCAAAACTAAATGAGGGCTATGGAAGGTATTTAAGGAAGCCAAAGAGGCTTGCCTTTTTACAAAGTTTGCACTTAGCCCCTTAGTCTTCTAAATTTAGTGAATTCTAAGCGTAAACTAGAGATACAACGCTTCTAAACTTTCTAAAAGTGCGACTTGAGTCCTGGTAACTTTGAGGTGATGTGTTGACGAGCTTTCCAAAGATCTTCAAAAGCATAAAAGTGATCACTTGCTCGGATTTAGAAAGTTTAACTTCATAATCATCTTTGAGCTTTGATTAAGCGTCTCTTTTACTTTCTTGAGCCTTTGAGAAATAATGTGTCTTCACGGGCTTTTCACAAGTAGATTTCATCTTTTACTTCACTTTCAAACTCTTTTCCACATCTCGTGCTCGTTTTAGGCTTTTAGGTTGCTTTTCATGTTGTTTTTGCAATATCCTTACCTGCACAGTCATAAACACAAAAACACGATATCTTTGGCTTTGAACGTTAGTTTTTGGTCTATAATAGTCTAATAATGGTGAATAAAAGGTATGTGAATAAGCACATACCAAAATCCCCCAGACTAAGGTATTGCGTGTCCTCACGCAATGTAATCACATCACGCCTTAAGGATAAATAATTTCAAAACCTCTCCTTACTAACTTTGAAAAGTAGCAAAACGTTCAAGAGAAATTCGAAATCATTTATTCCCTAAAACGCCCCGGCTTTCCATTTTTGACTATGTACATCACATATTACACTATTTTAGCATATGACGGTGTGAATGACTTTCATTATCTTTTGATAACGATTAAGGGTCATAGAGCAAGAACACGATTCATAGAAAAGTGACCGATTGGATAAAATTCATCGTCCCTGATTTTTCACAAGTCCCAAACTAAGTGCAAAAACGAGATCACCGCTTACTTAGACGTTAGATACCAATACCACTCATGGAAGTTACTTGTGTGTGGTCACCTCCCGCTCCCAAATCTTAGTGCATCTAGAATTTTTTAATTGATTTGAGAAATGAATTGCTTCATATTTTCTCGTTTCAATATGATTTAGTCCGATAAAGATACCAAATTCAAACGCTAAGTAGTTATCGATCTTCCCTTAAGAAGGTTTGCAAGAGAAATGTGGTCCACATCAAGGATATTGGATACATACAAAGACTTTGGAATACATCATAAATAGACATAAGTTGGCGAGTACATTTCACGTGCACCTCATGCGTCCGATCTAGGATCGTAACATGCACCTCACGCGCGACCAACTTTAGTCTTAACACTAGAACTCATGATCCATAAATCTACATCATAAATCCTTATTCTTGGATTTTTTATTTTTTATTTTTTATTTTTTATTTTTTATTTTATTTTATTGTTTTTTACTTGCCTTAGTAACTTCTCAACTCCGAACCTTCACGGTTTCAATCCAAGACCTACCGCCAACTGCTAGGGTTGGAATCTAGGATCCAAGGTCCGATCTCAATCCGAAGTCTTAAAGCACCTTAGCTCATACATAGCAACGGGTTTTTGGGTAGCTCCGAAACCACATGCGTACTACGCTTATTCAACGACATACAATACAATACAACTCGATATAACGGGGTGTATCCATGATGTGTACCCAATTTCCCAAGCAAAGATTCTCTTAAGAAGATAAAGAACTACTCATCGGCTAAACCTAACATCTTTAATTAGCACACAAGATATGGGGTGAAACAAGTTGAAGGGAACGAAAGGCCACAAGTACCGTCGATGAGCTTTAAAGAGAACCACTACTCCACGTATGGCATCTAACTTCTAAATAAACACTATCATATCTCATTCTCCGCATTTTGAAAATCTCAAATAATGAGATCCGCGGATACTTAGCCGATAATTTTAAGCCATGCATATATAAAGTAAAGTACGGGAACCGACAAAAGAGTAGCTCCTTGTGTACAAAACTAGCAAAAGCTTTTATGATCATCTTTGGTTAAGGGAACATGCTAGGGCTCAACACGCCCGGATCAAGTCAAAATTTTTATTCTCACTCTTACCTAGTAGGAAAGTCAAACTCGGTGTCAAAACTTTTATTCTATTTTTGTATTTTTCTCAATTTTTTGTACTTTTTGCTTTGAAAATTTTCAAAATTTTTCGAATTTTTTTTTTGGATTTTTGAGAAAACGGGGTTGCGTAAGTAAACAACAAAGATGAAAGTGCTAGGTCAATCAAATCGAAGATTCACCCCCCCCAGACTAAAGATAAACATTGTCCTCAATGTTTTCAAGGTAAGGGTAATCCTAACAATAAATCTAAGGCCGTTTATTAAGTATGCCAAAGATACCATTAGTCGATAAGATTTGGATATAGGATTTCCAAGCAAGCAGCAATACATGGGACTCGAGTGGAGATGAGACGAACCACAAGCACGAGAGTCATCATGAATTGGGAAAATCCTGCACAAACACAAACAACCAAGCAAACACAAGATTGGAAGAGGTCGCCCTCCTCGCGTTACTTATTAGAAACTAAAAAGCATAGATGGATAAGCATGGGGTGCCTCCCACGAAGCGCTTTGTTTTTGATCATCGAGTCACTTAGCTTGACTCTATCCCCGAATTTAGTTGTCCTTGGGGAAAGTTTGGAGATCCGGGATCACCAAAGGTAGATCCCCTCCAAAGTAGTGTTTCAAACGATGACCGTTTACCTTAAAATTTTGCCCATTTGGTTGAGAAAGTTCAATAGTACCATAAGGAAAAACTTGGGCAACGGTAAACGGTCCAGACCAACGGGACTTAAGCTTTCCAGAAAATATTTTCAACCTTGAGTTAAAGAGCAAAACTTGATCACCGACATTAAAAACACGATTTTTGATTTTTGAATCATGAATCCGTTTGGTTTTCTCCTTATAAATCAAAGAATTTTCATAAGCTTGATCACGGAGTTCATTCAACTCATTCAACTGGATTTTTCGGTGATCACCCGCGGTTTTTAAATCATAATTCACATGTTTTAAAGCCCAGTAGGCGCGATGCTCTAGCTCAATCGGAAGATGACATGCCTTTCCGTACACGAGCTTGTAAGGGGTACAACCAATTGGTGTTTTATAAGCTGTGCGGAAGGCCCAGAGTGCATCATCTAACTTGTCCGACCAAGAAGAACGATTCTCACCCACGGTTCTTTCCAAAATTCTTTTTAGACCACGATTCGACACCTCGACTTGACCACTAGTTTGAGGATGATAAGCGGTACTAAGTCGATGGGTAACACCATATTTTGACATAACTTTTGAAAATCGGTCATTACAAAAATGAGTTCCACGGTCACTGATAATAGCTCGAGGTGTACCGAATCTGGCAAACAAACTTTTCAAAAATTTTACAACCACTCGGGCGTCGTTAGTTGGAAAAGCTTTTGCTTCAACCCATTTAGAAAGATAATCGACTGCCACGAG
Source organism: Artemisia annua (assembly GCA_014162995.1). NCBI lineage: Eukaryota > Viridiplantae > Streptophyta > Magnoliopsida > Asterales > Asteraceae > Artemisia > Artemisia annua. Next base: position 18,330 of record LBNU01001681.1, on the reverse strand, counting down.
GATGTATTTGTTTTTGTTTGAAGATGGAAATGGTCCCATGAAATCGATTCCCCAAACGTCAAAGATTTCACAAACTTGGATGGAGTTTTGAGGCATCTCATCCCGCTGTGAAATTTTTCCTTGTCGTTGGCACGCGTCACAAGACTTCACCAGGTCCTGTGCATCGCGGTAGATCGAAGGCCAGAAGAAACCGGAGTCAAAAAATTTTTTAGCAGTAAGATTGGCACCATGATGTCCCCCTGTGGGGCCATTGTGGCATGCCATCAAAATAGCTTCGGCCTCTTTCCCATGGACACATCTCCGAATGATTTGGTCCGCACAAATTTTGAACAAATAAGGGTCTTCCCAAAAATAATGTTTAACATCTTTGAAAAATTTCCTTTTGGTCTGGGTCGACATTCCTTTTCTTATAAAATTCCCCGCATGGTAGTTTGCAAAATCGGCAAACCATGGGGTACTAGAATCACCAAGTGACACGCTCCCAAGGGCCTCGAGAGGAAATGAGTCATTGATATCCTTTTTCTCGAGCGCGCCTTGATGAGGATTTTCAAGACGGGACAAATGGTCAGCAGCTAGGTTCTCCGATCCTTTTTTATCTCTAATTTCAACCTTAAATTCTTGAAGAAGGAGAACCCAGCGCATAAGTCTTGGTTTGGCATCAGGTTTGGTCATTAAGTATTTTAGGGCTGAATGGTCCGTATACACTATGCATTTCTTTAAAAGCAGATATGGTCAAAATTTTTCAAAAGCATAAATAACTGCCAACATCTCTTTTTCAGTTGTGGTGTAATGAAACTGAGCACTATTCATGGTTTTGCTTGCATAGTGTATAGGCCGAAAATATTTTTCCTTTCGTTGCCCCAGGACTGCCCCGATTGCATAGTCACTTGCATCACACATCAATTCAAAGGGCAAATCCCAATCGGGGGCAACTAAAATAGGAGCCTCCGTCAACTTCCTTTTAAGGGTGTTAAATGCTTCAATGCACTCATTGGTGAAGATGAACGGGGCTTCCTTTTCTAAAAGGTGAGTCAATGGTCGGGCTATTTTGGAAAAGTCTTGTATGAAACGTCTATAAAAGCCAGCATGATAGAGGAAACTTTGAATTCCCTTGATGGTCGTGGGATGAGGTAATTTTGCGATAACATCGACTTTGGCTCTGTCCACCTCAATCCCGGCTTTTGAGATTTTATGGCCGAGGACTATACCCTCTTTAACCATAAAGTGACACTTCTCCCAATTCAGAACTAGGTTAGTGTCTTCACACCTTTGGAGCATTTGTTCTAAATGGGAGAGGCAAGACGAAAATGAATCACCATACACAGAAAAATCATCCATAAAAACCTCCATTGTCTTCCCGATCATGTTTTGAAAAATAGCGGTCATACACCTCTGGAACGTGCCTGGAGCATTGCATAAGCCAAAGGGCATACGTCGATAGGCAAAAGTTCCGTAGGGACAAGTAAAAGTGGTTTTCTCTTGATCGGGAGGATCAATGGGAATTTGAAAATAGCAAGAAAAACCATCAAGAAAGCAATAAAACTCATTTCCTGCAAGTCGTTCAATCATTTGATCCATGAAAGGAAGCGGAAAATGGTCCTTTCGAGTTGCTTCATTTAGCTTTCGATAATCGATGCACACTCTCCAACCGGTTACGAGACGCGTTGGAATAAGCTCATCATCATCATTCGTAACGACTGTCATACCACCCTTCTTTGGCACACAATGGACCGGGCTAACCCATGAGCTATCAGAAATTGGGTAAATCATCCCAGCGTCGAGTAATTTGATTACTTCATTCTTGATCACATCATGAATTTTTGGGTTAACTCGTCTTTGTTGTTGGATGGACGGCTTAGCATCGTTTTCAAGTAAAATCTTGTGGGTGCAAAAACGAGGATCTATGCCTTTGATGTCGGAAATACGCCATGCGATGGCATCTTTGTGCTTTTTGAGCATGTCAACGAGACGTTTCTTCTCCTCATCTTTTAGGTGTTTGGAAATAATGACGGGAAGTTTGTCGGTTCCTTCTAAAAAAGCGTATTCAAGATGAGGAGGCAATTCTTTAAGCTCAAGTTTTGGAAGTTTTTCTTCAGATGGTTCGACCTGTTTGACTTCTTCAACAATAAGTTCCTTTGGAGGGAGAGGTGAAAATGGATCTTCATTCAAAAGTTGTTCAAGCAAAAGAATGTCTCCCTCCGGATCATAATAAGAATCATCATCATCGCCAACGAATGAAGATGTATCAACGGATAAAAATTCATCGACTTCTTCCAAGAGGAGGAAATCACCTCCTTCAAATGGAGTGAAGGAAGGGGAAGAGTCGGCAATTATGGGTTGAGAGGTAGGTGAAGAATCATCAATAGAGGGTGAAGGGGTAGAATTATTTGAAGGGGTGGAGGAAGAAGAAGTGGGATTGCCACTTGAAAATCCGAGTATCTCTTGGGAATACTCTTCAGAAAGTTCATCAACTTCATCAAGGATATCGATTTTGCTTATGGTCATGGGCTCATCGGTGGAAGAATATCTTGCTGTTTGGTCCAAATTAAACGTAACGGCTTCATGACCATCTCGCAAGGTAATCTCTTCATCGTACACATCAATCAAAGCACGGCCCGTCTTTAGGAAACCTCGTCCGAGAATGAGAGGAACCCTTGGATCGGGATCAAAATCGACGACAACAAAATCAGCCGGAAAGTGAAATTTTCCCACATTGACGATGACATCTTCGGCTATGCCTTTAGGACGAGAGGTAGAACGGTCGGCAAGCTCGAGTGTCATGCGTGTCGGAGTCAAAGGGGGTAACGACAACTTCTGCCAGACGGAAAACGGCATAAGGCTAATGCTAGCACCTAAATCGGCTAAGGCGAAACATTGAACCATTCCGGGAAAATTGCATGGAATTAAGAACTTGCCGGGGTCTTCAAGCTTTTCGGGAAGCTTTTTAAGGAGCACTGCCGAGCAATTCGCATTCAAAGGTGTAGTCGACATTTCATACAATTTATCTTTATTATTCAACAAGTTTTTAAGCATTGATGAAAACTTTGGCATTAACACAACAGCATCAGCAAGACTCAAATCAAAGCGAATGTCTTGAAACATCTTAAAGAACTTTTCCTTCATTATGTCATTTTTATCTTGACGTTTTTGCTCATTAAGACGAAAAGGATATGGAAGACTTGTTTTAACTGGTTCATCTTGTTCAAAAACAATTTTCTCTTTTCCTTTTGAAACATTTGCATTTTCATTTGTCGGTTGAACCACCGGAGGTTGGATATTTTCGGTCCTTCCTTGGTGAATAGGAATTCTCGTATCCGTTGTCACCTCGGTTGCACGGTCCACTACCTTTGAAGGAGGAGTATAAGAGGTAGTTGGAACCGTTGGTTCTTTGTAAGAAACGCCACTGCGTGTTGTGATCGCCTTGACATCGCCCCTCGGGTTAGCGATCGTGTTGCTAGGTAAAGAAGTGGTACCCGAACCTGAGGGTCGATCATTTAAACGCTTGTTTAATTCAGCCATTTGATTAATCAATACATGATTCATTTCCTCTTGTTTTTTAATTTGTGCCTGCTGACTTTGCAAAATGGTTTGGTTGTTTTGATTTTGACGAAGTAATTCTGCTAACAACTCATCCGTGTTCGATTGATTTTGCACAACACCTTGATTCTGGTTAAAAGTTTGCCCACGGGCATTGTTATTGAAACCTTGACCTTGATTTTGAAAATTCTGATTTCCTTGATTATTGTTTCCATAATTAGCTCCTTGATTTCCAAAATTACCATGATTACTTTGAAAATTCTTGTTTTGATTAAATCCTTGATTTTGATTTTGAAAACCTTGATATGCACGATTCTGATTTTGATTGACTTGATTACCATGACTTTGCACATTTTGGTTTGGTGGCGGATTATTAAAACCTGGTGGTGGTCCAAGAAAGTTGGTGGAACGGTAGCTGAGGAGATTGCGGTCTCCTTGGGGTTGGTATCGGTTACCACCCATGTTAGCAGCGTACACATGCTCGTTATGGACGTTACAAGTTGTTGGACATTCGTAATATGAATGGGGACCACCACAAGTTTCGCAACTTGGGTTAACTGCATTGACGATATGAGATGGTTGTTCCTTGTGTTGAATTAAAATTCCCATTTGTTTTGTAAGAGCAGCAATAGCTTCAGCATTTTGTTTGGTTATTGACACAAATTCATCGTTATCCTTGTTACTAGCACTTGACACTTGTGTTTTGTTTCGTGAAGTTCGCACTCTTGCTTTGTTTTCAATGATCGTGAATGCATCTTGAGTGTTTCGAGATAACAAATTACCACCAGCAGCAGAATTGAGCGAATCTTGATCAACGGGATTCAAACCATTATAGAACGTATCGATTTGATGCAATTCAGAAAACCCGTGATTCTGACACTTTTCAAGTAACTCTTTGAATCGATCCCAAGCCTCGCTAAATGATTCATCGAAAGCTTGTTGGAAACGAAAGATTTGAGTACGAAGATTTGAGGTTTTTGAAGGTGGACAGAAATGGTTAAGGAACTTGCTAGCCAAATCATCCCAAGTATGAATCGAATTGGGGGGTTCTTTGTCTAGCCAAGTACGAGCAGCTCCTTTGAGAGAAAAGGGAAACAATTTCATTTTGACAACATTATAAGGAACTTGGTTGATCTTAATTGTTTCAGCAATGTCGGTTATGTTCCGAATGTGAACATGAGGATCTTCGTGATCAAAACCATGAAAGGATATACCCGAAATGAGATTGAGTAATCCATGATTGATTTCAAAATGATTTGCTTGAATATCGGGAATAACAATGGCTCTCCTCACACCTTGGAAAGGTGATTGGAGTTGTTCCTCCATTGGACGTAAATCATGAAGAGGTTGGTTACCACCCACCGGCGGGTGTTCACCATTGTCTTGTGCACCGTTATTGTTGTTGTTGTTCATTTCGGTGATGGAATTTTGAAGATCACGTAACTCGGGTACGGTCTTTTGCTTTCGTCTACGACGATTGCGGTTAGTCGGCACTGAAGAAGAAGAAGAAGACTCGTTCAAGTTAGACTTAGAACGAGTGATCATACAAATCAAAGCAAAACAAAGTGAAAAAGAAAGTAGAAAGGAAAATCTTTTTGGTATTTTATGGTTTATAAAAGAAAAATGAAAAATATTTTTGGTTTTTATAGGTTTTATAATTTTTTAGTTGTTTTTATGTTTATGAAAACGTTAACTTCTAAAAGAAGGTTCTTCAAAGCACAAGTCTCGAACGATCAAACGACTTAATCTTATCAACCGCTCCCCGGCAGCGGCGCCATAAATTTGATGACGTGAATTCTAGCTAGGGTAAACTTGAACCACGGATCGTTGTCCCAACGAGGGTTGAATTGATCTTGTCAAGTTAATCGTGAGTTATGTGATATGAATAGGTTTGAAAGATGAGATTTGGATTTTGTTTACTCTACGATAATTTGTTTAAAATTTAAAGTAAGAAAGAAAGCCTTTAAAAGAAAAAGGTTTAACTAGAGAAGAAAACATAAACCTAAATTAACTCAAAAGAAATGAAAGAAAGAAAACAAGAAGATATATATATATTTTTTTGTTTTATTTTCAAAGATCTAGATAAAAGATTTAGATAAAAGATTTATATAAAAGATCTCGATAAAAGTTTTAGATAAAAAAGATCTCGATAAAAAAGATTTAGATAAAAAAGATCTCGATAAAAAAGATTTAGATAAAAAAGATCTCGATAAAAAAGATTTAGATAAAAGTTCTAGATAAAAAAGATTTAGATAAAAGTTCTAGATAAAAAAGATCTCGATAAAAAAGATTTAGATAAAAGTTTTAGATAAAAAAGATCTAGATAAAAAAAAGATTTAGATAAAAAAGATCTAGATAAAAAAAAAAGATTTAGATAAAAAAGATTTAGATAAATAAACCAAACTTTCTAGATTATACAATGTAGAAAGTATACCACGAGTCGAAGTGTTTTCTCACTTATACAAGTGAGAGAAACACCGAGTAAGCCACCAAATCCGAAGAAAACCTTTTGAAAAAGATCTAGATAATTTAGGGTTTAAAGATCTAGATAAAAAAA
>LBNU01001680.1:30310-42920 GCA_014162995.1 Artemisia annua | reverse complement strand
ATCTTTATCGGATTAAAAACTATGAAACGAGATGCTTATGAAGAAATTCATTTCTCTCACAAAAATAAAATAAAGAGATACAAAAATAGGAAAATGGGAGCAAGCGGTACACGAGTAACTTCCATGAGTAGCGTTGGCATCTAACTTGTAATTAAACAATGATCCGTTTTTACGCTTAGTTTGGGGACTTGCGAAAAATCAGGGACGATGAATTTTATCCATTCGGTCACTTTTCTATGAATCGTGTTCTTGCTCTATGACCCTCAATCGTTATTGAAAGATAATGAAAGTCAAGCACACCGTCATAAGCTAAAGTAGTGTAATATATAAAGAATATAATGGAAAACCGGGGCGTTTTAGAGAATAAATGATTTCGTATTTCTCTTGAACGTTTTGCTACTTTTCAAAGTTAGTAAAGAGAGGTAAGAAATTATTTATCTTTAAAGCGTGACGTGATTACATTGCGTGAGGACACGCAATAGCGAGCCCACACAATCAAGTTGGGTCCAGAACAGAAGACAATGACACACTTTCCTTTACGCACGCGGGAGGAAACCCTATCGCCCTAGACAAGACTCGAACTTGAGACTTTGCCTAAGAGGGTAAAACTTCTATACCGCTAGACCAGAGGCCCATTAGTGTTACACAGTATTACTATTGAAAACATATTATAAACTCGCAAAGGTGTACTTATAACTTAAATTAATGTCTTAGCAATGTACTTTAGTTAATATTAATGATTTTCAATACAAAACAGCAATATACACTAGGCAAATCGCACAAAAAGTATCATACATTAGATAAATTCAAATATTAAGTACCTTACTTTATTTTTCTAATTTTTTTGTCTAATCTAAAGTTTTTTACTTTACGTCAGATGTTATCTTTCATTTTTCATCTGAAATGGTTAACTAAAGTGATGTATCATTATAATTGAATATTTAAAAGTCATTTCGGCTAAAATTATAGCCAGTAATCACTTTCTACAAGCCGATAAAATTTATATTGCACAAAATAACTTTGATACATTAAATTGAGAAAAATAAATTTAATTACTTAAAATTGNTACGCACGCGGGAGGAAACCCTATCGCCCTAGACAAGACTCGAACTTGAGACTTTGCCTAAGAGGGTAAAACTTCTATACCGCTAGACCAGAGGCCCATTAGTGTTACACAGTATTACTATTGAAAACATATTATAAACTCGCAAAGGTGTACTTATAACTTAAATTAATGTCTTAGCAATGTACTTTAGTTAATATTAATGATTTTCAATACAAAACAGCAATATACACTAGGCAAATCGCACAAAAAGTATCATACATTAGATAAATTCAAATATTAAGTACCTTACTTTATTTTTCTAATTTTTTTGTCTAATCTAAAGTTTTTTACTTTACGTCAGATGTTATCTTTCATTTTTCATCTGAAATGGTTAACTAAAGTGATGTATCATTATAATTGAATATTTAAAAGTCATTTCGGCTAAAATTATAGCCAGTAATCACTTTCTACAAGCCGATAAAATTTATATTGCACAAAATAACTTTGATACATTAAATTGAGAAAAATAAATTTAATTACTTAAAATTGAAAGTGTCCTAAACTGTGATACATTACAAAGACAAACGTCAAACTTTTACGGAATGACATGCTCCCTCTCCCTCAATTTGCTAGTTTACTTTCAAATAATATGCAGTTGACTGAAATATTAAAGTTGACACATATTTTAAAATAACTCAAAATAAAAATATAGACTAATAAATTAGGACAGATGAAGTAAATGATATTTATGTTATGCATAAAATAAAACAAACTAATCATTTGAAATGTAACAAAATATACCCGATATATCAAGTCACAAAGTTACAATATCCTAATAGAGTAAATAGTACTATTGCAAGTTCCTAAAAATAGTACATGCTTGTGTAAAAATAACTTTAAACGTATGACATACATCAAATCTTATTTAAATCTCCGACATCGATTAATGCTAAGAAAAGTAACAAATAATGCAAATAAATGATTAACAACCTGGGACCATTAACAGCTTTTATAAAGCTAAAACCAGAAGACTTATGAAAGTGAGAGTATTGAAACCAACATAAAGCTACAACTCTCCAAGGGTTATCATTCCTTTCACACTTTGTTGGTTTTCACCTCCAATAATCGTTCCATTATTTAAATAAATAAGTAGTTTAGTTTCCTCTATAATTGCTAATATAACTTTTATGTTTGTGTATGTTTGTTGGAATGGGGATTAAGGGGCACACATATATGATTATGTGCATTTATACATGTACATATATATTTCGTTCTAAGAGATGCATCGTGCCATATTTGTGAAGTTTTCTTTCTATGAAAGACAATCATATAGCAACAACCACCATCAATACACTATAAATTAACGAGCAAGATGCTAAAAATTAAAAAATATTACAATCAGAATAAAATATAACTCTTCTCAAAATGACTACATTGACTATGTTTATTGTTAGGGTAAATTACATCGTCGGTTCCCAAGGTCTGAGCGGAGTGCAGATACAGTCCTCTGATCTAGGGTTACGCTCTCGTAGTCTCCAGCGTCACGTGTTTCACTCCTTCACGGTCTAAAACTCTAACGCTAAGAAGTTAAACACACACACCCAGTTTCACACATTAACCCAAACACGCCTTCTTTAACCTCTTCACTACCGACGCCACCACCATCATGATTAACAAATTCACACGAGACAAAAAGTGTTTCCGAGTTTAAACTCACTTTAAGAAGTCACTAAAGATATTCTTTCGAAACCTAAAGAACTATTGGACCTTTTTAAAACCTTTTGTAGCATGCTTATATGTTTTCTTCTTCTTATATGGTGGAAGTTATGGTTCTTGGTTGAATTATTTTCACTTATTTGTATGAAATTCGCTATAACTAACATTTCAAATATCTTTCTGAAGAAAGTTCTCTTTTGATTTTTTTCTTTTCATTGACTATAATATTAAAAGATTGAATGAATGGTACATGTATTTTTGTTCAAGGCCCATATTGGAGGCCCATACACTTTAGACATTCCAATAATCCAATCTGAAAGCTGAGATAGTGGAACGTGAGTGTTAACAATGAGATGGTCGGCAGTTACATGCGATATATAGACTTGCCTGAAAACGAACACAAGATAGTCTAGTCGACGTCTCGTGAAATTTAGTGGCCCTGTGCAATATCAATACAAGATGCCCGTCAAAACACGATTTTTTTAAAATAAAAATACTCTATCAAAGGGTTAAGATTAATTTTATAAGCGCTTTCGTTTAACAAATGTAGTTTTTTTCTTTTGTAAACCATGCATTAAGCAAGTTTTATGTTTAAAAAAAGCAAAAAAAAGAAGCAAACTTCAGATATTTAACATTAAATGATTTAACCATTGAGATTTCATAGGAAATCGATGAATGATAAGTAATAAGGAGACGCTTTTTAAAATCAGACCGTCACTCAATTGCTGAAAACTTTTTATAAGTCAGTAGACTTTTTGTTTAGTTATATATAAGACGTATGACATATATTGACTGTACATGTAAAATGGAGGCCCTTTACTTTAGCGGGCCCTGTGTCATTGCCCCTGTTGCACATGCTTAGGGCTGGCCTCGCATCAACCAAATCAACATTGTAGACAACATGTGCTCGCTTCTTACTACTATTCCCTACGACAGAAAGCAACTTACCCCACAAACATATAGCACTCATAATTGTTGTGTTTAAAATAAGGGTAAAGACCATAAAATAACAACTTACTTTCTCAATTTTATCGAGATGAAACACTTACTTTTTTATCAACATTTAAGCCAACGAAACTTTCAAATATTGTTCTGAGGTGAAACACTTACTTTTTTATCAACATTTAAGCCAACGAAACTTTCAAATATTGTTCTGAGATGAAACACTTTTTTTCAAGGGTATTTTTGTTAACCTCAGAACAATATTTGAAAGTTTCGTTGGCTTAAATGTTGATAAAAAAGTAAGTGTTTCACCTCAGAACAATATTTGAAAGTTTCGTTGGCATAAATGTTGATAAAAAAGTAAGTGTTTCATCTCGGTAAATTTGAGAAAGTAAGTTGTTATTTTATGGTCTTTAGCCTTAAAATAATTATCTATACTGCTGCATTATAAAGAATTTTAGACTTTCTAAAAAAGAAGTCTTAAAATCTTAAGACAAAAAGTATTATTAAAAAAATAGAAAATTCATGTAAAAATTAAAAATTTAAGTATCATTTAAATCATATAGTAACCCCCTCCAGTAATGATATATTATAATAGAATTGTTTATAAAAAAAACTCACTAAACTTATAACAACCAATTTAATGCAAAAAAATTGATAAATAAAAGTGCTAACTATTTACAGTTTACACTATTAATAATTTAGACGTTTTACTTTTGAAAAACATATGTCTACTACGTTATAAAGTATTTAGGATATGCTAAATAAGAAAGGTTTAAAATGAAAAATATTTGTTCGCCACAAAATAGTCACCGGGTACCAACCGCCGCATTTCGCGGGTACCTTATAGTTTTAACTTTTAACTTAATGGAGTAACTATATCTAAAGTGCGTTTGATGGCCATCATCAACAACAATAACAAACTAGTTTATGTCAAAACGTGATACTAGAAATGTAGAATATAAACGGTTATACTTATACACAACGATATACCAAAAAGTAAAAAACTGTTTTCCGAAAAATCTCTCGCAAACTCACAATATGCTTTGGAGCAAAACATAACAAAACACATAAGTTTTTGTGGTTATTACATATATTATTTTAATAAGAACCGTTCACATAATTTTATGAAGTTAGTGTAGCACAAAACAAAAAGTATGTTTACTAGATATCATTGGAATATCCATCAATTATCAAGAAAATAATATCAGTGGAAGAGATAGTGACACGATGCAAAATACATTGTTGTAGAACACTCTGTTAGTGAAAATACATGTTATATATATGTGAATACATATAAGGCACTAGTGGATGAAGTATGTAACTTAAATCCAGTGAATCCAAGGAAGTTATCATAATTCTTAGTGCACACTGTGAGAGGCACCATAGGTTAGAAGAAGATTGGCGGTGGTGGAGGTGGAGGCGGTGGCGGTGGTAAAGAAGTTGAAGAAGATGTGTTTGGGTTAATATGTGAAAGTGGGTGTGTGTGTATTTGGACATGAAATGTCGAAAAGACGAAAAAAACCTTACACCTAACGAGGTTTTAAACGATCGCTAGAGTTTTGGACCGTAAGGAAGTGAAAAACATGACCTTGGAGACTATGGGAGCATAACCATAGATCTGAGGACTGTATCCGCAAGTCGCCCAGACTTTGGGGACCAACGATGTAATTTACCCTTATAGCTATTTAGAAGAAGCTATAGCTACATGTAATATGACTAGACGGGTATTCGCGTGTTGCTGCAGCGGGTACCTGTGTAATTAAATTTTTCAGCAAGCAAATATTTATGTTTTTAAGCCCCAAATAATTTTTGATCACCTTTAAATGATCATTTTTAGACTTAAGAGAAAATACCATAGTACTCGCTCCATTCGGCAGGAAACCACATAGTTTATAACGGCTTTTGATTTTCATGAAATCTGGTCCCGATGGATGACTGATTTTGTTGATTGTCAACTATTTTCAGTAGTGATGTAAAAGATTTGTAAAATTGAATATGCAAGAGAGGTAAAAAATGTGATTTTCACATATTTGAGAGAGAATTGATAGCTTTTCATTTAGCTTTTAATTTATCACTGCTATTGATATATATATATATTTTAAATGCTACTCCGTATATGGAGCATCATAATTAAGTTAACCACTTAATGTAAGATTACATTAATACAAATTTATAAATCTTTTTTAGGTAAAAGTAATTTTTCACCCTGGTAAAATAAATTTATAAATCTTGTATGACCTTAAGGCTGGGCACAGTCGCCCTGAAAAAAAAGTCGGTCGATCATCTAGGATGACCGATATTCAAATCGGTTGTTCCCTTTGTGGTGACCCGGTCACATATCGGTCGAGTTCAAAAAAAAAAAAAAAAAAAAAAAAACAATCCTTTGAATTTACAACCGACTTTGAACACAACAAAAATCCAAAAATTCATATACCGTTTGATATTTAATAATAATAATAATAAAAAAAAAGTCGGTCACAACTGTGGCACTCGGGTCATGTTTGATCGTCGGAGAAAGAAAACTGACGTGACAGTGGGTGAAATAGGTCACCACTATTAGAGCTGGCAAATTGGGTACCTGTTAAGGGAAAAAATGTACTATGCAATTTTTTTATTTTTTAAAATAATTGTTTTTAGTATTCTAGGGTTCAATATTTAACTTATTTGATACATAAAACCTATAAGTGTCATACTCAAACCACCAAAGCCAAGTGTTAAACGAGTCGTTTTCATGTTATTCGCTCGCTCCGAACCTGTTAAGACACGATTTGCCAGCTCTAACCACTATGCCCAGGCTAATAATGAGTAATTCGATGACCAAAACGTAAAGATACAAATTTACAAATTTAGAAGTTCCCTTACAATAGAAGCAATAGAAAAAACATTTTCCAATACTTATAAATTGATTTAGACACATTTTTGTCGACATACCGATTACTCTTTATACAAACACGTGTGCAAATTAAGCAAAGAAAAAAAAAAGTGTAGAAAACAAACCCTCTCTCACGGTCACGGAGTCGTGATTTGCCCAACTCATCATTTAATAACAGATACTCTCATCTCAACTAACTTTTTAATCATAATAACCACTTTTGGCTTTTAAATTTTTATAAACTCTTTATAAATATAATAAATGTATAAAAAATCATAACAAGTTGAGAAACAACACTCTGTACTACTCTTCACTTTCCCGTCTTTAAACGTCAACTCACCACCACCAACTTAAATACCGCCACGTCACCATCACCATCACCAATGGCTGTCGCAACCACCAGCGACAGCACCGCACCTCCGTCACAATCAATGGACAAATCACCGCCACCACCACCGTCGCCGTCACAACAAACAACCGAATCGTCTTCTCCGGCGCCGCTCACCGGCTCGCCTCCGTCGGCTGGAAGTTTAGATCCGCTTGAGAGCTCGAGTTCGTCTCCTAATCGGAATAATCAGCTGGATATGCAGGTTTTGTAACTGAATTTTGAAGATCGCGTTGACTATTTGACTTTTTATAACTGATTAACTGATTATTATTTTTATTTTTATTTTATTTAATTTTATTTATTTTTTTTCAGCCGTCTTTGCGAAGCGAAGAGTATCGTCAACTGTTTCGGCTTCCTCCTGAGGAGGTAGTAATTTTTCTTATTTAAGTTTAAAATTAAATTAAATTATAATGTGTTTGCGCTGTATTTGATCGTGTTTGGGCGTTAGCGGTTTTGGATTTATGTAATGTGGATTGAATCTTTCGTTAGGCTGTTAGGTGCTATGTGATAAGATAGATAATGTAATCAGTTTTCACGCTTTCTTCGTTTAATGAATGTGTTTGAATGCTTTAATGGATGATGGCGTACCGACTACACTAGAATCAATAGCGGTTATTGATTGTTAGGTAGGATGGAAGTTCTGTTATAAGTAGTTAAGGCTTAAGATTGTTAAACGCTGAGATGTGGTGTGGCGGTTATTGATCAATAAAATTAAGAGTTTTACTTAGAGGTGGATACTAGTCTGTTAATATGGAATTTGGTTTCAAGATGAGTGCTATATCTTTCGTTAGGTGCTATGTGCAAAAGTTACATAATGTAGATGAATTTTCATGCGTTCGTCCATTTAAGGAATGCGTGTGAATGCTTCAATGTATGGACAGGATAAATCACGATGGTCTAAATGAATGCAATATATGCGTATGACATACTAGTGTTGATATCAGAACGAGACTACATCAGAATTGATTGGTTTTTACTGTTGTATCAAAAGCTTTTTTTTTTTTTTTTTTTTTAATTGTCAACTTTTTGAGAGAATTATTTGAGCAATACCCCCTCACACCAGAGTATATTTTATTATATGATCTTTTTTGCATTTGAGTTTATTTTGGGAAATAGCTTCTTTTGGTAAACAAAGTCATTGGAATGAGTTTTACCCTTAGTGGATGGCGATGGTCCAAGCAATTTTTTTCTTAATAAGAATAAGAGAAATTATCATGGTACATGGTCTTTGCCAACAATGTGGTTTTAATTGACTATACTAGGTTATGCATGGAAGAATGTTTAAGGTGATGGATGAACAGATGAACATTGTAGAAGTGAGATTTTTCGCAGGATGGATTGGACTATGCTAAGTAGATGAATTGCGACTTGTTTTGATTGCAAAAAAATAAACAAATAAAAAAAAAATGTTGTAAATGTGGCGATGAGCTATGTAGAGTGGAATATCGGATATGTTTGGTTGTAATAAGATAAGAGCGTGGTATATGAAGTGTCATTGATCACCAAAATTCTTGTGTGGTCACAATGTTCATCAAAGGCAGAATTTAGATTAACATGCAGCGTCGTATTTGCTTTAGAAAAAAATAAATATAGACTAACAGTGACTTAAACCTATGTGCTTTATGAAGGCAACATTTGGGCCATCAAATGACTATTATGCACAGGCCCACACAAACATAATGTTAAAATGATGAGGTGTATGTGCATATGTAGGATGCTAGCATGGATATAAATAATCAAGAGAGATTTGAATGACTGAAATAGATCTTAAGAAATGGGTTTGGATAGGAGAGTTGGCAGGAATTCTTTTCATGTCATAGCCTTCGGCTGTTTTACTTAAACCTCACGTATTCTAACATTTGATAGGTTTCATATATTAGCCTCTTGAAGTTTTAGGTGTAAGGCTTATTTCTGTTGTCATTCTAGATTGTCAGGAACATGCTTCAGAAAACCTGTTGTCGATGCCTTTTTTCTTCTTGAAAAACATCCAGATATCTTAGCTTTGTGTTGTGTGTGTCTATACTATCGTCCAACTATTCCAGGAAACAGTGTTGGCTAAGAACCCATTATGCCTCCTTAGTCCAAATAGAAAAAAGTATACGCTTTCTATTTTTTTAATTAATTTGTACTGTGCAATGTGCTTTGATGTGACTATACCATAGTCATAAGTATATGTTATGTAATAATCCTTTGATTAGCTTGCATTTGCCTTCCTTTGTTGTATTATTTATACTGATCTTGAATATTTTGGCCCCGTTCAATGGGTTCTTGTTGCACCTTTTTTAACCGTGTTTAAGTACGTGCCTATTGGACTAGCTTGTTAAAACTTTTGTAGTAGGCTCACTCGCTCTTATTTGTCTCTAAGATTTAGAATGCAATATCTTGATACTATCTTTCTTTGACATTTTGTTTTATTTATATCAGGTTCTTATGGAGGATTTCAATTGTGCATTGCAAGAGAATTTCATTCTTCAGGTTTGATTTATGTTTAATGTTAATAGTCTTTAATCGTTAACCTTGTTGCGCTTTTCATCCTTCAGTAATTTCTTTTGGAAATGTTTTAAGTTCGCCCATATAGCTTTTTGCTATTTTTGCCTGTTATTCTAAAATAATGACAAATCTACGTATACACTATTAAGTGGTGGGCTGGTGGCTCACTGGCCTGAATGGTATAAAGGCGTTCTCCTAGGTCATATTACTATGGAGATTGCAACTGAGATATCTCTTTCCCTCTCAATTTTAAAAAGCTTACATGTATATGCACATCTTTTTTGTTTCTGATTATTCTCACTTCATGTGTTGTAGGGTCATATGTACCTGTTCATTCATCACATATGCTTTTACTCAAACCTATTTGGATTTGAGACAAAGGTACTTATCTGAACCCAGAGTTACTGTATCCTTGAATTAATTTTTGTTAGGCTGTATTACGGTTGCTCTGGATACTGTTTCACTTCTCTGCATTGGCTACAATATTTTGTGTATTTCCTGCGTTTGTCATGTTTGTTGTTTCTTGATTGGTATATCTGTCTCTTGAGCCTTAGCTATAATCATTCGGGTAATTTGTAATTATGGCGTATTTGGAATTCTTTTGTTGATAGCTTTCCTGTACTGGTTTTGAGGATTAGGTGATACCAATAAGATCCTTGACATTGATTGTGGTATACCCTAGTTCAGATTTTTGTTTTGGGGGCTTTGTTTGTAGGTATTGAACACGAGCTACACTTCATTCTTTGTTTTTTCTTATTTATCCTGATAAGTCTATCACCTGAAACCATTGTTTTAAAGTTATCTTTACTTCTTGAGGTAATGCATGACCATGTGTTTTGGAGATTATAATAAAACAAATTGTTATTGTATTGAGATGTTACAGCATTCTCAGTTACTGGTAAATTTAAAATATAGACTTGCTAATGAGCATCAAAATAGTTTGTATACTTATTTGGTGTTACTCTGGAAGAAATCTAGTCTCACTTTCCACTGAAGATTTTTTTTTTTTTTTTTTTTTTTTTTTTTTTCCAATTTTATTAATGTGCTCACAGCTATGGTTATGGCTTGCTGATTTTCCCCGTACTAAGAACAGTTTGATATAGGTGATGATAAGTTAGTTTTCAGTTTGGTTTATTTATACCTACAAGCTTGTGCTTAGCTAATTTTATTATCATTGAGAGACGGCATTGGAAGAGTGAGCCATTTGGCCTGATATGTAAAATAGCGTTATGAAGCTAAGCTATCTTTTCCATAGGTGATTCATTTATCTCATTTGTGATGTTAATAAATTGGAATGGTTGCTATTCACATGCAGAAAGTAATTCCGTTTGATGAAGTTACCTCGGTAAAAAGAGCGAAGACTGCAGGAATATTCCCTACTGCCATAGAATTAGTAGCTGCGGATAAAAAGGTAGCATCGCAGATCTTTCTCATCTGTTTATCCAAGTAAAACTACACTTTGTGTTGTTTCTTGTAAGATAACTTGAGCTACTTTGTGCCTTTTTTTTGGCAAACGATTCTAACTTTGCCTTTATTCTGCAGTACTTTTTTACATCTTTCTTATCACGTGATGAAGCCATTAAGCTCATTGAAGATGGTTGGGTAGAACATGGGAGTGGAAGTAAAGCTATGTCTGATCAGCAGGTTTGAACGTCCTTAACATATAATACTGCTTAACTTCTTCCTCTTGCTTGCAAAAGATCACTTCTGAGTTATGAGTCCCACCTGCCATGTAAATTGCATAATGACAACTAGATGCTTGCAAAAGATTTGAAAATTCTATCACTCTGCTGTTACACAACTTAGATATTTGGATCAAATTAGTAGTAAGTTGTAGGTTGAATTCAAGATTAAAGGTGGACTCTTTTTTCATGCGATGAGGAAGTACTATTAGGTCACCTGTTAGTCTTATGCAAGTTTAATGCATGCAATGGAATTACTTGTTTTAGCTATCTATTATTATTCCATTCTATAAACCAAAATATCACATTAGTTTCAGAAAATAAAAAGCTCTTGTATATCAATGTATTCTTGATTAATTGCAGGACTTAAGATCTGAGTTGATTGATGAAGAGCCTGAAATTGTTGACGCTGAAGATTCAGATGAAGTCATACCGCCGGATGATGAACCGGAAACTACACTTAGGTATGTTTCTAAATAGAAACAAACTTCATTTTCCTTTAATATTTCCATTGATTATCTGACCTCATGTTAAACAGAATCACGGGTGACGCTAGGCCAAAACAGTTTAATAGGTCACCTAAAATTGAAATTGAAGTGTCTGTGACACCATCTACAGTTCAAGATGCTGTAGATGAGGATACAGTCGTCGTTCAAAATACTGATTGTTCATCTTCTGGAAAAGCTTTACCATGGGAAGTTGAGGATGCTGACGCTCCAGATGGTTAGTTTTTTGTGGATTATTGATTTTGTCTGCATTTACGTCCATGGGATTGGGATTGCTTAGAAGCATGACACTTAAAACTTTATCTGCATGAAAGAAAAAAATTGGTTATCAAATTAGTAGCTCGATTGCATATCTAAATTTCTACAATTTTTCAATTCAGTTTTATCTTTTTACCAGGACATACCTTTTTTCACTTTTTGGCCAATCTTTTCTATTCAGATTGTGAATACTGTATCATGTCTCTGGACTTGCTGCCATGAACGGAACATAATAGGGGCAGGGGAGGGCCGCGGCCCCAAAACAATTTCAGTTATTATTGATAGTCAAAGGTTAAAAATGAAAATTTTAATGTATCAGCCTTTGGAAATCAACATAACTACATCAATGGGAATTGGATTTTCTTTGTCGGGGTAGTATGCTAGTAGTATTAACTAGGATAATAGTTAACCTCAGTACTTCATCCCATTCATTTATAAGGTATTGTAGAGTTTTAGTTAATCCAATAAGCATAGTTGTCAACTAGCAATTGCAACTCGGCTCATGACTCGTTTTCCTAATTTTTGAGTCGGGACTCGACTCGTAAGAGTCACGATAATATAAAATATTTATAAATATATATTTTTTTTTTTATATATACTTATTCATGTAAATATTAATAAATTTGAAGTTCAAGCTAAACTTATATATTTAACCAAAAAAAAAAAAAAAAAAAAAAAAAAAAAAAAAAAAAAAAAAAAAAAAAAAAA